>JARDXD010001242.1:0-84642 GCA_029218145.1 Aphanocladium album
TGGGCGGGGGGGGGGGCCGCTGCCGTGACAGATCGGGCCACCCGCCGTCATTTGTTGGTGGGCACTAGGCTTGCAACTTCGTATTCTTTGAGCTCTTGGCTGCAGGCCTGCGTCGAGCGCGCACGGAAGGACACGAGGTGGGCAGAGAGAGTGAGAGAAGATCCCTGCAGCTTTGGTGCATGCGCAGAAGCAAGTCATTTTCCTGCGGCGCTGGACGTGTGTGGTGAGAGCCGTATTTCTGCTAGCTTGGATGCATCATCGATGTTGCAGGTGGGAGGAGACGGAGCAGATCAGGAGAGAGAGAGCCAGGCGCTTAGAGGAGAGGCTCAAGCTTCTGGTTGTGCAGATCAAACTCAACAGCACCTTGGTAATTCATTCGTAATGTTGTGTGCGCTGCGTTTTTGCTTGCCAGCTGCCAAATGTCTTGCCAACTGCCAGCCGCCAGCGCGTGCCTCAGGTGCAAACAAATCCCTTCGTCGACTGTCTTGCTCGTTTGCCATCATCAACCATCATCACCACTTTTTTCCACGCCACATGCAAAGAAATCAGGCGTCGCGGGGCTGGCCAGCAAACGTCTGAGTCTTTCTTCCCTGCAACTGCAGGCCAGGCTCCAAAGCCCTGCGACCGTACCCAGGTCCAGCTGTCTCAGGGTCTCGCATAGCGCCAGCAAAGTACACCCCGCCATCAGCGCCCTGCTCCACAGCCAACCACGTCCCAAGCCTCCTCGTATTTTATTTTGCTGGCCGCACTAGATCGCCGTCCAGTCTGGGACCTGCAGTGTCCGACCACACCACAAGCTACCTTCATTACCGAAAGCTTTTTTTTTCGTCTCTTAATTCTTGGCTCCATACGATAGTAGGTCACAACAGCTATATACGGCTCAGCCCCTGCCTTTTCTTTTTTACTTCTATTTTGGCCCAACTGCTGTCGTGCTACCGATCGCTCTGTGAATCTCCCTCTCTGAGCTTGAGCTTCACTGCTACTTTCTTCTGTGACTTACACTTACAGCATCTCACCACCGCTCAAGAACAGCGCGGTTGTGTCTAGCTCGATACTTTACTCATCGCCAGAAAACCCATCTTCACACGTTTGCAGCGCTCAATTGCATTATTGGTGCAATCTCGCTTTCTTGCATACGACCTGCGGTGCTTCCCGTTGACCGTTCTTTGTCGTGTCAGAAGTCTACCGTGTGCGACAAGGCTAGTCCACCGCACCTGCTCATTCACGTTGCACCACGTCCGCCTCGAGGCGTGGATTTATTTTTCTCTCTCTCCCATTTCTTTATAATCAGTCATCTGCATCATGGCCGAGACTGTCTCTCGCCAGACTCGCTCAAACAGCTTGCAGCGCATGCTGGAGCTCGAAAAGCAATATATGGTAGGCGCCACTTCCTGCTATCGACACCAATCCCGCTCGCTCGCTAAACCGCCCATTTGACAGAACGAAAGAATCCGCGTCGGCTCGAATCAGTACAGCTACCCCGGTGTCACATTGAACAGTCTTGCAGCTTCATCACAGCAGCGGCCTGTAAGTCGAGGTCGAGATTTCCAACCGCAAACGGTGCAGGAGCGCCGCAGAAGCGAACAACGCCAGAGAAGCTTTCCGCTCCAGACTCATCCGCCGAAACCCAAACCCCAGCTTGTGATAGATGTCAACACTGCTTCATCCAAGCCATTTGCCCCCGCAGTTAGGGAATCCACGACCAATATGAAGATTCGCCGGAGCAGCAAAAACATGCCCAGCACCCCTCCCTCCATACCATATAGCTCCACTGTCGAAGCTTTCCCAACCCCAGTTTCTGGAACAGCTAGCTCTGTCTGCCAATCTCCCAGCTGGGAAGCCTACGACAGACGGAAGCAAGAGAAGAAAGACGAGAGAAAGGCCAGGGATGAGGCCAAGGCTGCAAGAAAACCCCGCCGTTTGAGCAAGCCTCCGCCAGCCTCATCGCCATATGGGCTTAACCAAGCCAACTCCAACCAATCCGAACCTGCTATCATGGGCAATGGCAGAAAGACCCGTCCATCGAGCATGGTCATCTCCGACAGTCCTTCTAGAGACTCTGGTTTTTACAAGCAGCCCCGTTCCCGCGCTGGATCCTTCTCCTCCATTATCAAGTCTACTTTCGATTTCCGCCGCTCGTCAATTGATCAATCCCAAGACCGTCCATTCATTGGAGGCATCAAACTCGAATACGAGCAGCATCTTGCGAATGAGAGAGACATGAATCAGCATGGTGCAGCTGATGATACAGAGGTTCATCCTGCTTTGCGGAACAGCAAGGCAGACTCAACCCCTGCTCTCAAGTCCCCTCCACCACCACCCCGCGCAATCAGCGCAAAAGATCCCAATTCCCGCGCCTATCCCCCCAATACTTTCAGAACAGCCAAGTCAAAGTCAATGTTCTTGGTATCTCCCACTGCTCCGGCAGTGCCAGATCTCAGCACTATTGAGAAATGGCGCGCCCGTGTCGGTCTCAAGCCATCAAGCAAGTCTACCTCGCCCGTGCAGAGCCCTGACACCAAAGATTCGAGAGCAGTCTCCAAGCTGAGTGTCTCGGCAGGCAGAACGAACACAAGCCCTCAGCCCGAAAGCGCAAAGGGACGTGGTAACACAACTGAGCAGGCGACAGAGAGACTTTCAAAGAACATGGAGCCTGTACGGAAAACCCCTCCTCCACCAGAGCCGCCACGCCGAAGCTCAAAGCGCAACTCGATTATAAGCGGAAGTCCTTCAATGCCGCTTTTGAACGCCGCTCTGCTCCACGCACCTATCGAGACTGCTTGTTCTTCTCTATATGATTTACCTTCTACTGCTGGTAATGGCGATGTCAAGCAGCCTAGTGCTAGCCCGTCTTGGGAAAATCTTCAGTCGTCTGTTATGAACACGATTGAGCATACTATCAAGCCAATGGCGGAAGTTGAGAAGGACGAGGAAGACAAGGAGTTCTGGAACAGTCATGAGTGGCCACTTCAACACTCTCAATTTCCTCAAATTACTTCTAGCTCTTCGGAGGACTCTGCTTCAGATTGCTTCAACACTGTCTCAATGCCAAGCACACCGAATACTTCGCGGCCCCAATCAGAAAAGGGTCTGCCACGCTTTTCTGGAGAGGAGGACAGATTCACGTTGCCCAGAATCCAGCTTCACGACAATGCTTATCCCAGCGAAGCCTGTTCTTTTGTCTCCGCCAGCTCCTTTACCGGTGCTTATGATACTGATCGCGATGCTGATCCCATTCAGGCCGCAGCCAGAAAGGTCATGGCTGCTTTGCCCCCAATGCCTTCGGCAAGACCTAAGATGGAGCACGAGCCGCTGAAGCTGCGCTCCAGATTTACAGATACTTCCAGCATCTCGGATTCTTCCTTGATGGAGGTTCCTATACTTGCTCCCACGACCCAAAAAGGGCAGCCAGGCAAACGCACCAATGGTGACACAGTTGCCAAGGTCTTCGTTGAATGCTGCGGATGCAAGTACTATCACGATATGCCCAGCAAACTTTACGACGCAATGGTGAATCCCAACAGAGTTTTGAGCCCCAAGGACAGATCTGAATTTGCCGGAGCCATCTCCATGACGGTAAAATGCCCTTGGTGCAAGCACGCAATGAGCACTAGCTGCTGCGCCGGACTGGCTGCCATGGTCTACGTCAAGGAGCGACTACATTAATATTTTTACGACAACAGCAAAGCGCATATATAACGACTCTTTCTCTTTGTTTTTCTGAGACGATTTTTATTTGTCATGATCACGATTTTCCTTTTTTTTTTTCCCCGCGCTCTGTAGCTAGAAGCACAGTGATAAAAGCGCAGACGATAGATTGTGGAATGGAAAAGAATACAGGGAGGAAAGGCTGACACAAAAGGCCTCTTGCAACATTTTCACAAATTAGCAAGCAAGATAATCAGAGCTATAACGCCGCTATTAATTTACATCAAAATGACTTTGAAATTTGATTCTCAATTTAACCGTGCGCGCCTGTCGCGTGTGTGTCGCGTACCTATCACGAGCCACTACTGCCCCTCCATCAGCCACTCTGCTTTTCTCACTCAGCCACGCGGGGCATGACGACACCAGCGGCGAAGCCTCGTCGGCGTTGTTGCATCTACCTCAACGAATCAAAGTCCCATTGAACATTCGGCAAGATGGTATGCGGTTGAAGATCCAGTCCTTTTAAGTTTATTCTAACATGAACCTACAAAGGCATCCGAATCGAGACTATACACCTTCTCTGGCGAGACCAAGGAGCACCTGCGCAAGTTCCGCCTTTCAACGTCGCGCGCCAAGGACCCCCAGGCCGTCATTTACCTGGTCGACAAGAACACGCACGAGATTCGGCAAGACGAAGATAAGACTGTATACAGTTCGCTGGAGGAAGTTGGCGAGGATCTGCCGGATCACTCACCCCGCTTTGTTCTTCTCAGCTACCCTCTGACGCTGAGCGACGGCCGCGCCTCTGTACCCTACGTCCTGCTCTACTATCTCCCCGACACCTGCAATGCCGAGATGAGGATGATTTACGCTGGCGCCAAGGAGCTCATGCGGAGCACTAGCGAAGCCGGTCGCGTTATTGACATTGAATCTACAGAGGATCTCGAAGAAATACCCAAGAGACTGGCGTCTGGGGAATAAAATAATGAGCACAGTCTGAATAGCATAGCAGCATATGAAATAGTGTCATGTCATTATATTTATACTATATTCGTCAGGATGTTTCGTTATTCTGGTAATATGCTCTGGGTATCCAGCCCTAGTTGCTGCGCGAGGTTGCGCACCACCCCTTGGAACGCTTTGCAGGCCGGGCTATCGGGGAATGAATCAAAATAGCTCTCTCCGTAGTCGCAGGCCATTCTGATGCGAGGGTCCAGAGGCACGGCGCCGAGGAACGGGATGCCCATCTCCTCGGCGAGGGCGCGGCCGCCGCCCGTACTGGCCTTGAATATCTGGCTCTCGTTCTTGCAACTCGGGCAGACGAAGCCGCTCATGTTCTCCGCGAGGCCCAGTATGCGAATACCGGCCTTGCGGCAAAAGTCGAGCTCCTTGCGCACGTCGAGCAGCGACACCTCCTGCGGCGTGGTTACGACGACGGCGCCGTCGATGCCGCTCTCCTTGAGGAACGAGTTGACGCTGAGGTGCTCGTCGCTGGTGCCGGGCGGGGTGTCGACGAGCATGAAGTCGAGGTCGCCCCACTCGACGTCCTTGAGGAACTGCTTGATGAGGCCGTTCTTCTTGGGCCCGCGCCAGATGACGGCCTCGTCGCGGCTGGGCAGCATGAACTGGATGCTCATGACGGCGAGGTTGTCCATGACCCAGACGGGCGTCCACCCGGAGCCGCTCACGTGGATCGTCTCGTCCTCGACGCCCATCATCTTGGGTATGCTCGGGCCGCAAATGTCCGTGTCCATGATGCCGATGTTGCTGTCCGGGTTGGTCGCAAACGCGTGCGCGAGCAGCGACGTGAAGGTGCTCTTGCCCACGCCGCCCTTGCCGCTGAGGATCAGGATCTTGTGCCGGACGCCGGCGAGCCGCGACGAGATGAGGGGGATGTCCGGGTCCGGGCCCTTGGGCGCCGACGCGCAGATGGCCTGGTTCGGGCAGCCCGCGCACGAGTCCGCGGCGCCGGCCTGCTCAGAGTCCGGCCCGGGACAGTGCTCCGGCTCCGGGGCGACGAGCTGCGGCTTCTGCTTGAGGGGGTTGGCGAGCACGTCGTCGACCGACTCTGTTTGCTCGAGTGACGGTGCCATGCTCGAGGTTTGCGCGATTTTTTTTTCGTGTCGCTATTGTGGTTGAGTGTCTAGGCAAAAGTAGTAGTCCAAGTCGGGTGTCTGTCAAAAGTGGCAATTGAGCATGTGGATAGAGCAAGCTTAATAATGCCCATTCGCGATTGACCCAATTGTCATCGGACCACGGCAAGGCCACAAGAGGTAGAAGTACGTTAAAATACAGCATGTATTACCAAAATATAAGACAATACCGGATGCTGGGTCACTTAAGTTATTAAACTGCCAAAAAGGCCTCGTGAATGGCGGTTCTCACACAACTGTAGGGTAGCATTGCGCCGGAACCGGCACTTTACGCGCCCGCCGCTACACCACGCGTAATCTCGCGCGAGGAAATGCGGCCAGCAAGCCGTTGCGATTATATTAACACGCACAAGGCAACTGCAAAAGGAAGCAAAAAAGCAAAAAATACCAACCAAGCTACAATTAATAGCATGCCCGCACGAGCAAGACGATATAATAGCCAAAAAGGCAAAAAGAAAGGTTCCAGGGGGAGTCGAACCCTCGCTGGCGGAATCAGAATCCGCAGTCATAACCGTTAGACCATGGAACCGTTTAAGTGGTTAGCCACTTCCCATGGTTGATTGCAAGTCCAAGCGTTAGTTTACTTTATAAAGACTCCTCCATCCTCGGGCCAAGCAGATGGTGGGGTCGGTGTTATCGGCGCACCACCCCACCTAAATTTTTCTCTAATCAGATCTTTCATGTGCGGGCTCGTTGGGCTTTCATTGCGAATTCAATTATTTGTGCGATCGAGACGAGCACGGTTTTGAGACATGGCGACAGTCACTGTGGAAAAGCTCCGCGAGAGTCTGGTGTCCGAGGCCACGCCTCTGCCCGTGCGCTTCCGCGCCCTCTTCTCTCTGAAGCACCTGGCTGTCACTGACGAGAGCGCGGCGGGCCCCGCCATCGAGAGCATCGCCGCCGCGTTTGCCTCGCCCTCGGCCCTGCTCAAGCACGAGCTCGCGTACTGCCTGGGCCAGACGGGCAGCGACGCTGCTGTCCCTCCTCTGCGCGGAGTCCTGTGCAATCTGGAGGAGGATCCCATGGTGCGCCACGAGGCCGCCGAAGCCCTCGGTGCGCTGGGCCACGCCGAGAGTCTCGAGCTGCTGAAGCAGTTCCGTGATCGCGAGGGAGAAGATGTTTCGGTCAAGGAGACCTGCGAAATTGCCATCGATCGCATCGCATGGTCCACCTCTCAGGATAGACAGCAGGAAAAACTCAAGCCCAGGTGCGTGTGCTCATGAGGAAAAAAAAAGATTGGTACTGTTTGATGCCCTAACTAACGCCTATGTAGTGACTTTGCCTCCATCGATCCTGCACCCCCGGCGGCCGAAACCGAACAAAACGTTGACGAGCTTGGAAAGCAGCTTATGGACGACAAGCTGCCGCTCTTCCTGCGATACCGCGCCATGTTCTCTCTCCGTGATCTGGCCTCGCCGCCTGACCTGCCGACCGCTGTCCCTGCCGTGCTGGCGCTCGCCAAGGGCTTCGCCGACTCATCTGCTCTTTTCCGCCACGAGATTGCCTTTGTCTTTGGCCAGCTCTCGCACCCTGCTTCCATTCCCGCCTTGACCGAGGCTCTCAGCAACGTCAATGAGGCCAGCATGGTGCGTCACGAAGCCGCAGAGGCGCTCGGCAGCCTTGGTGAGGAGGAGGGTGTTGAGGATATCCTGAAGGGTTTCCTTCACGACAAGGAAAAGGTGGTTCGCGAAAGTGTAATTGTTGCGCTCGACATGGCCGACTATGAACAAAGTGGACAGGCTGAATATGCACTGATCCCAGAAATCGCTGGTGCCTCGGCTTGAAAAATATAGAGTATATATATAGAATAAAAGTGTTTTCGAGTAACTCTTTTAGTTATCTTGTTGCCATCTGCGGAAAAAACGTCAGCGTAAGAATGGTTGTGACTGTGACTGTGTGAAATAACATACGAATGACCGCAGTCGCACATGTAGAAAATCGTTGAACCTTCATCCGCACTGCGAAGCTGCAAGTTTGTGTATCGAACTTCTTCACGGCCGCACTTGGGACAGGTCTCTTGCACAACGCTATCGGTCTGAATGTCGTGTCGCTGGACAGCTTGGACGCTGGACTGCAGCTTTTGTCGAAGAAATGAAGGAAAGTCGGAAGGTTTGGATTGCGTAACAGTTGTTTTGGCTCCCGTATCTGTTTCGCGCGGAATTGTTAGACCTGCCTTCTCACTCAACACAGGATGAAGACGCACCTTGGTTTTCAGCACCACAGCACTCGCATTTCAGCACATTCCGGTCCGAGCCCTTGGTAGAAGGCAGAAGATTACCGCAGTCGGTGCAGAAAACAAGGGATCCAATTGCCGCCATTTTGAATACAGTTTCAAGAATGTATTGTGGTAGTACTTGTTCAAGGTCGTGCAGATACTTTTTTTTTCTTGTCGCGAAGCTCCGGCGCCTTGATGAACCAGGTGAAAAATATTTATGGGGATGTGGCCCTCATGCGAGCTTTGATTGGCGGAATGGACATCAGCCCAAAACGTACTGGTGGCAGTAAAAATGCGCTGACTGGTCAACCAGGCCGCTAACCAAACCGGATCGGGGAGTCCTGGCTGGGGATTGCTTCGCACGGTTAGCGCATCTGTCGGTCGCTTCGCCTGTCCCTCGCAGCTCAGAACAATCCCAACAACAAGCTTGCGCCGATGCGATCCCATTGCTAGCTACCTGTCGCATTAGCTGGCGCTTCACGGCCCCGATACAACATTAGCAGCAGAATTTGCGGCCGATTCGCCGCGGTCGCTTGCTCCCTGCTGTAACTTTTGCGAGCGGCGTCGGTCGGCTGTCCCAAGACCGCCGCCCCTGCGTTTGCACTCGATGCGCCATTGACTGGCAGCTGCTTCCGCCCGCAATGCCAGCTGGCAAACAGCCGTAACGACGACGAACGACTGCCGCAGTTCATTCAATCTGGCACAATGAATGGCCCTCAGAATGGCATCAGTAGCCGCCGCGAGGAGGCGAACATAGCAGCTACCATTACCCGACCGTTGACTCTGCAACAAGCTCTCCCATATTCTCCGCAGACCTCAACCGTTCCTTTCATTCCTTGTACGCAGATGCACTTACTATTACCGTGACTGCTCACAACTAACACGATGGCAGACATCATCCCCGACCCCTCCATCGGCTCAGGCTCACCAGCCGAACCCGTCTCCAGCCTGTTTCCTCGCAGCGAGTTTGACAACCTGAACAACGAGACAGCAGGAGGGCAAGACCAACACTCGAAGAATATAAAGCAAGCTGTCGATTTTGTGATACACGATATGAAGCCCGCACAGCGCACGAAGTAGTAAGTCTAGCGGCTTGTCCTCATGGAAAGTCATATTTGCTGACCGCTCCGAACAGCAATTTTCGATCTGTCCCGCAAGGGCAGACGAGATCTGCGTCGAAGAAAACATCCGCGAATAGCCTCACTCCTGTTACAAAAGCCGTGCACGATCGACTCGAGACGTACTTCAGAGCTAGCAAGAATAATGCTAAAACCGAGAAGGCTGTCAACGGTTCCGCCGCCTCGCATGCTCGCAAGCCGTCCAAAGATGGCGACAAGATACCCGAGAAGACCCCAGAGAAGCCTAGCAAGAAGAATTCCGAAAAGAAGACACCAAACGCAAACAAAAATGCAGACTCTAGCAATGCTGGCACTCCTCAAACGAGCACTGCCAAAGTCGAGATCGCAATCAAAGCTTCCAAGAATTTCGACCCATCGTCTTATGAAGATGGCGACTCTTTTATGCAGCCTGCGGACACGAGCGCGGTGCCGTTAAGCAATACAACAGAGCTACCACTCGTGGAAGCGGATGAGATCATAGTAGACACCTCGGAACCTGCAGGAGGGCTGCGCATTGAATTTCCAGCCATCAGTGGAACAGATGATTACGCCGAAGTGACAGTTGCACCGTATGCGCCGAGTAGTCTCTCAGCACGCAGGTACGGTAACGCACAAGGACAAGACCTCATCGGCTCTAGTCTCGACACACGCCAGCGCGGAGAAGCTGCACTCGACTCCCTGGAGTCTCAACTTCGCACCATCTTTTCAGCTGTAGGATATGCATTCGCAATGGAACCGGGCTACGATCATATTGTGCGGTTGATGCCAGACCAAGAAGTCGCCATAACAGCAGGCACGCACCAAAAGTTACACGGCGCACTGCAAAAAGCTATCGAATTGCGTGCATTCGACAAGGTTGCCGTGGAAAGCCTTCTGCAAACAATCAAGCTCAGCGAAGCTAGTCTCAAGAATATGGATATCATTGATATTCACATTGACGAGAATTGGGATGAAGCAGCAGCAGATGCTTGGGTTGCGCAGCTTGCAGAGGTTGACACGGCCATGAAGGCTGCACGAACCTGTCTCCGTATCTTGTCTGGCGGGCGAGAGGACAAGCAGTTATACGCCGAAGCGATGATTCTCAGATGCGTCAACCTCTGCAAAACCATAACAGAAGACCTTGTTATGCCTTTGGTGGAACTCGGGAGCAGTGGTACTGGCGCATCGATTTTCAAACTTTTGTTCAAGCATAAGAAAACTCTTTCGACGACCTTTGTTACCTGCCAAAAGCTTTTCGCACTAGTTGCGGAGCTAATTGCCAAAATTGAGCTCTCAGAGACTGCGATCAATACTCTCGAGTACACTGCTTCGAAGTTGATATTTGTTGAGAATGCACACGTCGAGCGAGAGTCTGTTGTTGGGGTGCAAAAGTTTGACGGCATTCGATCAGTTGCTATGGATATTTTATGCCAAATCTTCGTCAGCAAACCTGAGCAACGACAAGGTATCATTGACGATATCCTCACGTCTCTGGAGAAGCTTCCTGTTGGCAAGCAGAGCTCCAAGCAGTTCAAGTTGGCAGACGGTGGCAGCATTCAGCCTGTTTCTGCTTTGATCATGCGTCTTATTCAGTCGAGTTCCGGAAAAGTCGACCAAAGTGGCGAGGGCCGCCGCGCTGCACTGCTGAAAGACATTGATGGCGACGCAGACGGCGAGCCCCAGCAAGGAGAGACCGAAACTGTAGCCAGGCAAGGCCAATCGGTATCATCTCTGACCAGCGATGATCATGCCTCACAGCAGCATGCAATCGCCATTCAAGAGCTCGACACGGTATCCAGCCCTCTGTACGATAACGCCACGCGAAACGCTTCCTATGTCATCAATTTTATCGTGAAGAGGGCTATTGGCTCTTCAAAATCGGGTGACACACCATATCGAAACCTGCTGGATCTCTTTGTGGATGATTTCACAGTGTGTCTCGACTCGCCTGACTGGCCATGTGCTGAGCTACTTCTACGCCTGCTCATGCTACGCATGGTACAGCTCTTTGAGGGTCAAAAGACAGCCGTTCCTGCCAAGAATATGGCACTGGAATTGCTTGGGTCCATGAGTGCGGCCATTTCACGCTTGCGTTCTCATGTCAAACGCACCGCCATCAATTTCGAAGGTGCCGACGCAGACGAGATGTCTCGCTACCTCGTTGATCTTGCCATCCATATTCTGGACCAGAAAAGCCAGCCAGAGCACCTTGTTGCCTGGGCGGGCCCGTTCCGTGCCGTTCTTGAGTATTTGCAAAGCCGAAGCACAGAGGACCAACACCTGGCTAGCGCCGTTGCCTTTGTGATAACGGATTGGGCTAACAGGACGCATATCGGATACGATTCCATCAAAGATGAAGAAGCCGAGCGAGACAGCGAGCTTGGCCGCCTGGCTTATCGATTGAGAAAGATGGTCGAAGACCGAAAATGGCTTGCTAGCGAGTACACCTTCAAAGCTATTAGCGCCAATCAAGCGAAGCTTGCCTTTTCTATCATACTGCTAAAATCTCCACTCTGCGAATCGTTCGGCAAGATTCTCAACATTCTACTGGGCTCGATGGCTAGCGATCAAGCTACTGTGAGAAGCAAGAGTCTTAAGAGTATTAACCAAGTTTTGGAAACAGATCCCTCCATTTTGGACGGAGATTCTAGCGTAATCCAGCTTATCCTCGAATGCTCTAGTGATTCTTCAACGCAAGTCAGAGATTCTGCTCTTGGATTGCTCGGCAGCTGCATTCAGATGCGTCCTGCTCTTGAGCCGTCATTGACCCCCAAAATTATTGACCGGTTCCAAGATGCGGGTGTTGGTGTACGAAAGCGCGCTATGAAGCTGGCTCGAGATATCTATCTGCGCAACAGGAACAAGAGCATACGTTGCGCTATCGCAAACGGTCTGCTTCGACGAGTCCAGGACCCCGACGAGGGTGTGCGAGACCTGGCACGTCAAATGATTGAAGAGGTTTGGTTCGCTCCCTTCTACTCCAATGATGGTTCAGCTGCCTACCAGACGGCTATCACGGAGCATGTCGCCCTTATCATCCAGACTGTCAAAACAGGGACTGCCACCGAAATTCTTGACAAAGTCTTTCAGACCATTCTTCGACCGAACAACAAGTCACTCGAGGGTCCATTTTCAGTTTGTTCCAAATTAGTCATCGAAATGTTTGGGTTACTCGACAATCCGGACTCTGAAGACGCCTCTGGGCCGTCTGGCAGAGATGCCCTTCAAGTTCTCACTATATTTGCCAAGGCAGACCCAAAGCTCTTCAACGTTGAACAAATTCGACTGTTGAAACCTCAACTTGCGAGCTTCTCGGGTCCAGAAGAGCTGGCTGCGTTTCGTGCCGTTACAGTCATTTATAAAAGAGTCCTGCCGGAGCTCTCTAGTGTACACTCCCAATTCCTCGGAGAAGTACGAAAGCAGCTCCTTCTAGGCGTTGGAAAGATCTCATCCAGAGGTGCTTTAGATGATTTGATTGCCTGCGCCAAGGTCGTCTGCGACTTGCTCAATGACTTCAGCCCCATGGCCACCCTGATCGGCTCCAGTTTGTTTGGCATCCAGAGACTTTCCGTTGCACCGCTGGACGCAAAGCGCCTCAATATTCTCGGTGCCTACTCCATTATTGTTGGCAATGTTGCCAAGCACTGCGATCTGGATCCGCAGATAGAGATTCTCAGAGCCAAATTCCCAAAGTGGCAAGGAGACTCAGTGCCACGCCTGATTGTGGATATTATGACACCGTTCACGGATCCAAGGCAACCGCTTGAAGCCAGGAAAGCGGCACTCGAGGCTATTGGATTGGTTTGCCAATCGTGGCCACGAAACTACGTACTGGCCAAAGTATACACAGCATTCCAGCAAGTGTTCCAGGAGCAAAGCCCAATGCTGGAGACCATGATCCTCAGATCATTCAAGGAGTTCCTTATGGGAGAGGAGCGGCGATCTGAGGCCTCCACACAAGCAGCTGCTGCAGCCGGCGGCAAGAAAGAACTCACCATCATGGGTGGCACTAATTTCGACGACGTTGCCAGTGCTACAACGCAACGATTTTTGAAAGATTTTACCCGCATTGCCCTATCCAGTCAGGACGAATACGCATTCCTAGCGATGGAAGTCCTGGGCAGCATCAATCGTCAAGGTTTGACACATCCTAAAGAAACAGGCGTTACTCTTATCACGCTGGAGACATCTGCGAACAAGAAAATCGCGGAGCTGGCGTTTATGGAACACAGAGCCCTGCATGAGAAACACGAGACGGTGCTGGAGCGAGAGTATGTCAAGGCTGTGCAATCGGCCTACAACTACCAGCGTGATATCGTGAAAGACCCCCATGGTGCCACGACAGACCCCTTCCAAGCCAAGCTGCACCTGCTGATGGAGGTCCTGAAAATCAGCAAGATGAAGAACAAGCAGAGATTCGTGGAAAAGCTTTGTTACCAGGTCGACTTCGATCTCAACAAACTTAATGCCAAGAGTGGCGTCCCGCAGCACGTTGGCTTTGCTCGCTTTATTGTCGACAACCTGACATATTTCGACTACCAGACCATGGGCGAAGTGCATACGGCGGTGAATAGCATAGAGAAGATTGTTACCACAACGGGCGCCACTGTTGCTCAAGCGATTGAGTCCGAAATATTCAACATGCGCATGGATCTGGATGCACCGCCTGCCACTGAGGAAGCATCCGGTGATGCCGAAGGGGAGCCAGCTGATATTGCAGAAGTACCAGTTGTGGGTGCTAATGTCAACCCAGCGCGATTCCGCCAGCTCGCATCCGCGTCGGTGATCTTGCTCATGCTTTGGGAAGCTCGCACGCATTTACGAAAGCTGTACAACATGGGCACCAGCAGACACGACAGCAAGGCGAAGATTCTGGCCAAGGATCTGAACAAAACGCCGACCAAAGTCCAAGGCGTACATGGTGACAAGGTGTGGGAGGAGCTACAGGCTCATGGAACGGGCTTCGATGCACCGCAAGGCATGGGTGCAAAATGCAAGGCACTGATTGAGTTAATGAACGTGGACAAAGAGTTCAAGGTGGCGGCAGAAGACGCCGAAGGGGATATGGATGCTGCAGGAACCCCAAGCGAGGGAGAGGATGATGGAGAAGGTGACGAGAGAGGTCGCAAGAGGAAAGGAGGTTCCACACCCAGCGGGCGAAAGAAACGACCTAGATCAAACTCGCAACCACGAAAGCGAGGCCGGCCTCGTCTTTCGAGCATGGAACCGGATGACGGGGAGGTCGATGCCTCGTGGCTATAGTCTCGCGGGCTGGTGTATTCATTTGTGCTATATACGGGTTTGGCGCTTTTCATTCTTGTACTTTGATTCTTTGGGAGGGAAATTTCGGGATTATGCGAAGACTGGGAAGATTGTACCAGGCACACATTGCTGCTACATTGGGACTTACTCTGACGAATTGTCTCGGTATGTGGCGTTACATTTGCCGGAGACATACCGATGAGTTAATATAGTAGAGACGCATTTTGCTGACACGAAACGAGATATCTACGATGGCTATGAGTAATACAAGAGCTTTTCTTTCTTTTTGTCAAATTTCTTTCTAGAGTGATATGTACTGGTCATTGCCGCTTCGATGTTGGGTTGCTGAGAAGAGCAAGGCATGCCGTGTTGGGGATTGGGAGCCAGCTCGCTATGACGACAGGAAGCAGAATAGTCGGGGTGAGATACAAGGAAGCAGGAGCGCCACCACCCAGCTGGCCTTGCAGCAACTACGTAGGTGTCGCAGCTGTGGCACGAAAGAATTTAGCCTCACGCCACGACAATTATATGCAATTACGACTGGGCAATTATGGTCAGGCTAGTGGCTTTCAGGCTAGAGAGCTGGAGCTGGTTTGTGGGCACCGATGGCAGGCCAGGGTGCCCACCAGGTCTGGAATTGGGGACGGTGGAAGTAGCGAAATTAGGGGCACGAAAGGGGACTGGAGCTTGTTTGGAAGCCCTTGGAGGCCGCCTGCTGCTGCCCTACGGCGTAGGACAGACGTGGCCGGAGAAGCTAGTTTCACAATTGGCCCTCGGATCCAGGCTCGTGGTTTTCGTGGTGAGCCGGTGGCAGTTGATGCCCAGGCTAACAATAACGTGTGAATGAGAGACGGGGGGAGGGGGGACGAGAAATTGATGCTAACAGTTTGTGGTTTGTTGGCGCACGCGTCTCGAATGCAATCTCGGTTCTTTCATTGCATTCTTTGTTCCATTCAACACTGTCGAGCCTTTTCGCGCTCAATCTTTTTTTTCGACCATTTTGGTTCGACTTTCAAATTGCAGACCTAGACCACTCGAACGCGCTACTTCTCATCGAGCGCAGATCGGCCATAGCTCCGCGACAAAACAAATAAGAGCAGACCGAGCCCTCTTCCTCTCGCCCCCTCCCCGCCCTTCCGCCTCTCCGTCGAAGTAGAAGAGAAAGTGAGAAACAAGAGCGAAAACAAAGCTGAACGAGCGGCGAGATATTCTCATCGCCATCCCACTGCGCATCTACTGATCCGGGCTGTGCTGTTCTTGCTGTGCTAAGCTGACACGGCAGTGTTGCACGGGTTCTTGTCCCAACGAACGTCACCCTTCTCAAAAGAGTAAGTCTCTCGTCAGGCCGCAGACGCCATTTGTCACGCTCTGGAGACGGCTCGGTCGCAGAGGTAGCCGACCTTTGACGTTTCTGTTATTACCTTTCGACCTTGGTCGTCCCCTTGTGCTGCTGCTGCGCCTCTCGCGAAGAGAGGAGCTACGGCGCTACTTAGAAAAAAAAAACAAGCTCAAAGCTGGCTGGGCCGCTGTTGCGGTGAATGACGAGCGCAGCATGGTTGGCGAGGCCGCCGGCTAGCTGCAGCATATGTATGCGGGAAAAGATGCTTGATTGCTAACATCAATTTTCACTTGAAGCAGTCTTACGGTTTCTCTTTCGACACACCTCTCGACGCCAAGCTTTAGGGGCTCAATTGTTGCTGATCGATCTCTTGGAATTTCTTGGCCTGCGGCTCTATCCCCTTTCCCGCCACCTCTCACTCACCAAAAACTCACTCACTCTTCCGACCGATTATTGCCGTTACAGTGGAGAGCGCCGCCGCCTCACTGAAACCAAAACAATGACCTGTGAGTTGAAGCCGTTTCATCAGTTTTATCCTTTGGCGTCACACAGTACCACTTCCCATTCATTTTCTTCATCGTTTCCCTTTGTTACGCGCGCGCAAACATGTACACAAGTGTGTAACCATGTCAAAGGAGGTTTCAATGGGGTGGCACGACATGGCATGTGCACACGATCTACGGTGTGCATTGGCTTTTCGCTGCGCCGCCCTGACTGACGAAACGCCCCGGACCAGTGGAACGGCAGTGCAATAAGCTTGTCTGTTTGCTCTAGCAAGGCATTCAGTACGCTCATCAGCAGGCTTTCGGCCCCAAGTTGGGTACTCATTACCTTTTTTCTTTTGAGTGGTCCGCCCACTAAAGAGGATACTCCCAGCGCCGCTAGCCAATCCACCTACCCAAACCTGCTTGGCTCCGGACATGCCTCCATGCCAGCAATGCCACCACAACAGGTTGCAACTCAAAACCCCATGCTAGATCTTTCCGCTCAATCTGCTGCATCACCTCTCCATGTCACCACCCACACTTCCTCGAGGAAGCTGACGCTACGCGCACGCAAACGAGGCTTGGCTGCCCAAGCGAAAGCGACTCGCCCTCATCCCTCACTTGTGCCGCGCTCGTCACGCTCACCTAATATTACAATTCTTCCGTGCAACCCGTTGGCATCATCACATTGATTCATACATCATACATACATGCGCACAATTTTCCTATCCCATGTCTTCATAACGAGGAAACTTCATCCTATTCCTTGAACATTGCGCCAATCTATGGTCGCCCACACCACCGTCACCCATTTTCCCAAGCACGCCAGACGCTGACCATTGCCTCCGCCACGATGCCAGTCAACACCTACACCTTGAAGCGCCAAGCGCACACTGTCAGCCGTTCCAGCGCCGACCAGACCTGGAACCCTTTCCGCCATGTCGGCTGGAAACAGAGCCGCCGAGGCACATGGGCGCCTGACAGCAACGACCGCGACCTAGAGGCCGCGGGCGAAGGGAGCCGTCTCAGCCACGCCGCTACCGCGCCCCAACAAAGAACAAACTCGTCCTCGACGGACCCGAACAACCATGACCCCGAGCTCACACAGGTCGCCGAAGAAAAGTCCATCGGCAACGGACAGACGCCCGCCGCCAACGACCCCGCGGCCGCCTCCGGCGCGGCAGGCATGAGAAACCGCAAACCCGCCGACGAAGCCTCCAAGGCAATCGACAGCAACAACCACGAGACAGAGGCAGACGACGACAAGTCGATCAAGGTCAACAAGAACGCGCTATACAGGCCCGTCTACCCCAAGCACCCTTTTACGGTCGCCAACCAGCTGCAGCGCACGTTTCTCAGCTCTTGGATCAACGTCTTGCTCTTTGCCGCCCCCGTTGGTATTGCGCTCCACTATGTTGGCGGCATTAGCTCAACCGTCATTTTCGTCATCAACTTTATCGCCATCATTCCTCTTGCAGCTATGCTGAGCTTTGCCACCGAGGAGATTGCTCTTCGCACTGGCGAGACCTTGGGAGGTCTCATCAACGCCACCTTTGGCAATGCCGTCGAACTTATTGTCGCCATTATCGCACTGCTGAAGCGCGAGATTGTCGTGGTCCAGACGTCGCTGATTGGCTCCATTCTTTCCAACCTTCTGCTCGTCATGGGCTTTTGCTTCTTTTTTGGTGGCCTTCGCCGCACCGAGCAGCACTTCAACACCACTGTTGCCCAAACAGCCGCGTCGCTCCTCGCGCTTGCCGTCGCTTCCATCATCGTTCCTACTGTTTTCGAGCTCAGGACCTCTGCGATCCAAACGAACAATCTCCAAAGCGAAATCGCCAAGTTGTCTCGCGGCACCGCCGTTATCCTGCTCCTGGTTTACTTTGCGTACCTCTTCTTCCAGCTTCACACCCATCTGGATGTTTTCAACGAGGAGAGCAAGAAGGTTGCCGCCCGGCCCTGGGCCCGCGGGCACGCTCTCAAGGAGAACCTGTCACACATGCGCTTCATGGGCAACGGCTCGCCTAGCCAAGAAGACCAGAGCAAGGCAGCCACCGCCATCGAGGACCCGAACATCACCGACGTGGAGGAGGAAGAGGATGCGGAGGACCCTCAGCTGCATTTCTTCGTCGCCATTGCCGCCCTTCTCATCTCCACCGTCATCATTGCGCTGTGCGCTGAATTCATGGTCGACTCCATTGACGACCTGACGAGAACCACGGCTCTCCGAAAGGAATTTGTCGGTCTCATTCTGCTGCCCATTGTTGGCAACGCTGCTGAGCACGCCACGGCCGTTACTGTCGCCATCAAAGACAAGATGGATCTTGCCATTGGTGTCGCCGTCGGCTCGAGCATGCAAGTCGCTCTTTTCCTCTTTCCTCTGCTCGTCATCATCGGCTGGGGTCTCGACATCGAGCAAATGGACCTGTCTCTGGACGAGTTCCAGGTCGCAGTCATGTTTGTTGCTGTGCTTCTCACAAATTACCTCATCGGTGATGGCAAGAGCCATTGGCTCGAAGGCTTTTTGCTAATCTGCCTTTATGCAATCATTGCTACCTGCACATTCTGTACGTTCTTCCCCCCCCTTCACAACTAGTCAAACACGACCAAACTAACTCCCGCGTTCAGTTTACCCTAACGTTCCCGACGCCGACGCCTAATAAATCACATTTGGCTACCAGAGCGGGCCCCAAAACATTTAGTGCCAACTTACTCTTGGAAGAAATCCAGCGATCTTTTTTCTTACTTTTTTTTCTCATATTCCCGTTATGACCGCGACACTATGAAACTGTTGTCGTTGCTTTCTTTGGCTTGCACTGTCAGGGAGCAAACCGAAAGTTTTTGTATTATACCAATACCTTGGCATATGTCTCTAACCTATCTAATGTATAGAATTCACTTCTTGACAAGCTAAAACCACAAGTCGTAGAATCACTGATTACAACGTGACATGTGCGTACATGGAACAAATGTCATCGCCATTTGGCAGACTGGCGAGCTGGAGCAGTGAATAGAAACGACACCTAGTTACAATGCGCTCATCCTGAGAGCATTTGTTCTGCGTAACTGTGCCTAGTTGTCCTGGTACGAGAAGAACGAAGAAGAACAAGAGCAACAGGTAAACAAAAATAATAACAAGGATTAAAACAGCGCTCTGATGTACATCGCATTTAGGTAGACTCTTGCCAACCTGGAAGCACGTTCAAAGATGCCAACTCGCTGCTACGCTTACAATCATACAAAGATGACAACTGCGTTATATGTGTACAATAGTATACAATTATCTATTAACAAGTAATGCACGGCAAAGAGATATCCCGCTGCTGGCTTCATCATTCATCATGTTTTTGCATGTATGGCTCAAAATACGAGAAACAACTACTTTGCGCCTTTGGAACCCAGCCCCAGCCCGTCGTACTGCACGCTGCCCCGGCGCAAGATCGACATGGGACTGCCAATGGTGTTGCGAATGTTAGCCGGCAGCCCGCTGCCGGCAGTCCCGTTGCCCTCTGCGTCGCGCAAGTGCTCCTGCTGGGCCGCGAGCACACCCGGCGGCAAGCCCAGCGACGGGATGCTGGACTCGGGCACGGCGTCCAGCGCAGGAACGGACAGCACCGTAGACACCGTCATGGGGGTGCCGGGGACGCGCTCGCCACGCTCCAAAAGATCGCGGTAAAACGACTCGAGCGCCTCGGCGTCTTGGCAGAACGCTTCCAGCATGTCCTTGATGGCCTCTGGCTCCATGAGTTGCTGCAGAGGGTGGAGGTATTGGTGGTAGTGGTGGGAGGGCTGTTGCTGAAGTTGGTTGCTGCCGTCCCGATGCGGGTGCGACGTTCGCGATTGCGAGGAGCTCAGCTGATGGCCATCGCTGGGTCCCAAGGCTGGAGACAAGTGCCCAAAGGTGGGACGCGCGATGGGTGATGAAATCGGTGTTGGTTCAGCCATAGCCATGGCCATTGAAGAAGCAAAGCCACCCAGCGACAAAAGACGGGCACTCCTCTCTTGGTGCGTGTTTGAAGCCGGCGCAATCTCCATATTTGCCTGCACGCGAAGCTCTTTTTCTCGGGCCAACGACACTCTTTTACTATACAGTCTGTTGGCTAGCACAATAAAGTGGCCTTCATCGGTAATTTGAGCCAGTAACAAGCCCGTCCGGTGGATATACTGCGTATACTTGAAGTCTGGCTTGCCCCAGGAGTACCGCACATCCACGTTGGTGGGAAAATTCGACGCCGCCTCCATGTCCAACACAAAATCGAAGTGCTTGAGGATCGCGGTCTGGTAGAAGTACTTGCTATGTACTCTTGCGGGACCGAGAGCATGCGGATCGAGGTACGTCTCTGGCATCTGGTCTGGCGGTGGAACGACGAGTTTGATTTCGTGCGGTTTGCGAAAAGGATTAACTTCGGTAATTCGACACGCTTCTTTGATTGGCACTTCCACCAGCCGCAGACCATATTGGCTCGCTTCGCGCTCCCATCCTTCCACAGCATCAGCAACGAGCTTTGCTGTGGAGTTCATCCAGTCGATGCGAATGTGAAAACAGTTGTCTGGGTTGTGCAAGCGATCGTAGTGCAAGTCAATCCTTTCGGGACGATATGATCTCTTGCGATGGTCCACATCGTACTTGAGAACTTTGCTGAGCTGGATGACTGGCTGGTTGCTATTGGAGAGCTTATGGGAACCAAACGCTTGCGCACCGCCTGGCGAAGGAGTTCCGGAGGTGGATTCCTCAGTTGTAGAGACAGAGCGAGGGACAGCAGCTCGTGGCGAGTCACGACCGTTGTTATCGGCCAGTGATGCCACCGCATCCTTCTTCCTGCCACCAAACCAGCCGGGCTGCGATTTGGCGAATTCAGGGGCGATCTGATAATAATAGTTTCCATCGCGGAATTGATGTCTCTTTTCGACGTGAACAAAGAGACCGCGCGATTTTTCGCTCTTTGTATCGCTGCCGTTTTCGGACTCTTCATCCTTTGGCTTCTCCTTCTCCTTTGGAGTCTTTACCATGAGCGCATTGCCCAAATCTTCCGCTTCCTCGCGACTATCAACATCTTCAAAATTCCTCAATAGCCAGGTCGTCATGTCTGAACCAATGAAGGAGTTGGTGTGCGTTCGGAGATGCCAGCGTCTGTTCCGTAGAGGAACGCCGCCATTTTCGTGGGGCTGCTGCATAGCCTCAGCCAAAGCAGCCAGGTTCAAACTTGCTCGTCGGAAAAGGTCTTTTCGAACAATCAGATTTCCCTTGCTTGAAGAGTATTCTTCGCTCTCGAGCGTAGGAAGATTTCCAAGCTCCGCTGCAACGACTCGCGAAGGATCATCGGTTTTGTATATGATATTCAGAGGGCTACGATCCAAGATACGGCTGCGAGCTTGGCCTTGGAATCGCCGTTCGGAAGCCGAGACGTAGCGATGCTTCTTCCACAATTGAGCCAACCTCTGGATGCCTTCGATACGAACTTCTTCGGGATTATCTTCAAGGTGGCTCTTCGTCGAAGCGGAGTATCTCATGCTGAGAGGAATAAGCACGTATCGCGTTCGCCAGAACCGCAAGTTTTCCATAAGCTCTTCGTGGTGACCGGCCAAATATGAATCAATCGTATTCCAGTTTCTTTCGGGCTTAGGGCTGAGAATTTCAATTGGCCTGGTTTCGTAGGTAGAGTCCAGTAATGTCTGAATGGCGGGCTTGTACGTGGTTGAGAACTGCGCTGAGGCTGTCTGCGCAGGTTTCCTTAGGAAAATATTGACTTCAATCTCGCTGCTATTCACACAAGAGAGCTGATGAATAGTGTTGCCGACAGACATGAAAACACTGTTTCCGTCTTCGAACGTTTGGTCTCGCGAAAAGATGTCTGCAATCTTGATGATCTTCTGTCCAAACGCTTTGGCGACGGCGGAGCCTACGACGACCTGGAAACCTTGTGAAAATCGGAGACTGATCAATTCTTTCATGAAGTCTTTCCGTGACATGGGCTCTTCATCATCGTCGGTATTTTGATCCACGATATAAGGGTGCCGCTGATATTCGGCGTCAAATTGTGCCTTTGAGGGAAAGTACTCCGTTGTCAATGGTACCGATGCAGGACAACATAGCGTTTTCCATTTCTGGGTTCTCATTTCAGAGGGCTTTGGAAATACATGCTGCCATCTGCTGTATAAAATAGCGTCGTCGATGCGGTATTTCTCTGGATGAGAAGGATTCAGTAGAGTAAGCCAGGGGGTAATTGCCGCAGTTGGTGATAGCGTCGTGGGCAGTTCCGGTTGAATTTGCATGCCTGTAGTGATACCGGCCCTCAGCTTGTTGTTGTGCATCTTTTGAACGTCTTCACGCTGGCGGAGGGCGTTTGAAGCACGTAATTCTTTATCCTCCCGCAGCCTGTCGCGGGATTTGGATGGCGTCAGAGCAGGTGCTGGCGGCTTTAATGTACTGTTGGCCGGACTGTCTTGACCATGCGAAACCTTGTGAACAATGGGAATGCTTGGAGTAGACGGCACTGTCTCTGCCGCTAGTTCAGTCAATTCTGACTTGATTGACTTGGTTCTCCTTGCAGTAAGTGTCGAAGACTGACTCCGTATACTGTGAGCGGTTGTTGGTCTGATGTCTGACAGAGATCGCGAGCTGGACGATGGCCGTGATTCCGAAGAGAAGGCTGGGGAAGCATTGATAGTTTCAACCCTCAGCTCCGCTATCGCGGCCTTTGGGGCAGCAATACCGAAGCCACGCTGGCCAAGACTAATGTGGCGCATCAGTTTGGGCTGCCGAACCGCAAACGATGCTGTCGATGATGCCTTGCTGAGACTCTTCTTGGGCGGTTCTGGAGACTTTTGCACCGTCGCAGTGGGAGGGCGTTCTGCTTCGGCCATGGAGAATTTACGGGTGGTCGAATGTTGCGGTGGCTGAAGAGTCATGCGGTCGGGGACGGAAGTACCAAGTAGAGCCGTGTCATCGGGTTGAAATTTGCGTGGTATTTCATCCATGTCGTGGATTGGCTTCTGATGCTGAGGGCGGTGCCTGGGAGCCGACGTGAGCTTGGCCCTTGAGTCATCAAATGCCTGAAGCTTCTTCCATAATGTCAAATCTCCAGTGCGAGCAATCTTTTCTGGCACGAACTTCTGAAAGCCATATACAGTATCACCTAGAGCCTCCTGAGCCCGCCGGTAGGGTACGTACAAGCTTTCTGGAGCGCTGTCTTGCCTTTTCTTGGACGAGACTAATGCGTTTGATGGGAAATTGGGATCCGAGCTCAAGGCCGCTGTCTCAATCTCGTTGGTGTCGAGTGCGCTTCTCATTTGTAACCCGTACATTCGGCATCGCATCTCAAAATCCTCTTCGTTCCTGGCTTTAGCGGTTGACACAGACAAAGCAATACCTTCATACGATAAAGCCTCATCAGAGCCTGTCCAAAATGAAACATGTAACCACTGAGGCAAAGCGCAGCTCCATTCCTCCGAGTTTCTCAATGAAGCCAGTGATTCAACGTGCTTCATCATATTTTGCGATATCTTACTTGGCGAGAACGACTCAGAGTAAGATTGATAGCTGCCAATAATTGGGGTCGGGTGACTTCCTGTGCTGTTGTGACTATGGAAGGACCTGGAAAGAGCGTTTTGATTCTTGGTATTCTCATCCGCGAAGTGCGGATTCCGGTATTTAAAAAGGGGAACGGAATGGAGTGGCATGCCTGGAAGACAGATCAAGTCAATTCCTATACCATTGCCGACAAGGGCTTCCGTTGTTCGTCGTAAGGTTTCGTAATCCACCTCAAATACACCGGGCCCAGGTGTGATGACCGCGATCGATATACCAGTTCTATTCAGATCTCGATCAATGTAATCATGGGCGTACTGGGAGGATGCAAGATGTATTGCTTCCAAGACGTTGCCGTGGATTGCCAAAGAAGGGTCAGCCTTGATGCGTGTCAAGGCTGTCAACGCTTCTTCATGCTCTTCGTCGGTTGTTCCGTCTCCTCTAGCCAGTGGTGCACTTTGGTGGTGAAGACTGATATCCCTGCGGAAGAAATTGAATTCTCTTTTGAGCTGATAGAGAATTTTGGTCCATTCACCGCTGGACATGTCACTAACGACCACGCGATAAAAGTCTTTATAAGGGCGCCGATTACCGAAAGGCTGCGTGCCAGTGAAATAGTCATCCAAAAGACTATCGCTAGCCAAGTCGGACGCGAGGCCAGTATCATATTCCACACGCGCGAACAATACTATACTGACCAAGTGCTTCACCTTTAGTAAGGCCCAGCGCTTGAACAGAGCAGGCAAAAAACCATTGACGACACGGTTGAACATGATTTCGCCCGAGTCTTCGGTGTCAAAATCCCACATCTCTCTTGCCATTTGGATGAACAAGACATATCTAGCGGATTCACTTCGGAAAATTGGCCGGGTGTCTTTCACGAAGAGACCGGAGTGTACACTCTCGCCCTCGACAAAAACGGCAGTAACTTGGGCTTTGATAGTGCCCATAAACAAGACAGATTGACCTTTGTAGACTGTGCGCTCCGTGAGCTCATCGACTGACAGACGCCACATGTCTGAGCGAGATAGATATTCCTCTCTGAAGCAAAGCTCGACATGCGATGCTTCCATGGCACGATGATCCTCATCAACGGGAGTAAGAAGAACCTGGGTACTTCTTTTCATACCAAAAGCATCCGAGATATGACGAGCAATGCACACCTCGGCATCTTGGTTGCGCGCCTTCATCTCTTTAGGCATGTCTTTGACAACGAAAATGTAGCGATGACCGAGCGCGGTGAGGTCTTTAGCCAACGCCGCGGCTGCTCTGGCTGCTTCGTTCCCATCGAGGGCTTGCCTGTTTAGGCTGCCATGACCTCCCGAGGCCTTCACAGAGTCGGTCTTGATCGCGGAGATGGCCATCAACATGCCCGGCCGCACCTCCTGCCCCACTGCATCGAGATTGAGGAGCACCTCATCGCGCATGTAGCCCTCCACGACAGCGACCGTGCAGATGCGCTCGACGCGGCGCGGCCTATCCTCTCGTACGGTAGATCGAGTCGAGGTGCTGGTGATGGAGTTGGGCGATGCTGTGGCTTTGCGATCGATGCCAGGCGTTATGGGCTCGCGAAGGTGAGACCACGGCGTGCCTTTGCGCGCGCCCGATGGGGCGGCGCCGACATTGCGGGGCATGGGGACCTGCTAGCGAGTGGTCGTAATATCGATATCATAGGGGGGCGACGACTGGAGCATGGCTTTCGAAACAGAAGCCCTTCTCGTGCTACGAACGCAATGTCTTGAGCATGCGGATGTTGATGCGCTGAATTGGCTGGCGCGGCAGAATCCAGAGCTATGGTGGGTATGGGGCTACACCGCCTGCCGTTTTGGAACATCCAACCCGCCATCGCATGAAATGCAGCGGACCTACATCCACTACAGCAAAGTGAATCACTCGAACTTCGTAAACCACCAGCCTCCAAGCCCCGCCTCATACTAGGAGCGGCACCAGATTCCAGAACTATGACGAGTTTCAGCATTTCGATTGGGAATTGTTTCATACAAGGCATATCGCGACTTTGTTCATGTGCTTCGCTCCTAGCATAGCGTCGAAGGTTAATTAGCGATGTCTCCGTTCACTTCCGGATTAACCGTCAAAAGCTCAAGCGCATGAAAATGTCTCGGCGTGACAGTGCAGAGTCTCATATTATACGTGGCAAACCATACCACCTCGTATGTTCCGCAACGCAAGTAGCCGCGCAAACAGGCACCTGGAGGATGGCTTCAGTAGTTTGCGCCTCAGGCGTCGCCTAGGCCTCAGAGTCTCGAAAGTGACCGAAACCTTAAGATTCCTCATTTATCAGAAGTTAATGGGCATAGCTGTTGCGACTGCTGCCCCTGCTAGAAGGATGCCAGAGCTACTTCCGATTCCAGTGCCATCGGTGGCAGGGCTAGTGGCCCCGTTGCGTTCCATTCGACTGAGTTTGCTCCTCCTGATCTGAACCACACAGCCTACCATTCACGGAGAAAAGCTGCGCCAGGTTGATGTCTTACTCGGAAAGGAGGCAGATTTACATAGTTTGACTGCTCTGTTCCACAGGGCGATCGCTTGAGTTGGTGACTCGGAGAGAGAAACCATAGCTCTTTATATTCTTGCGATTCCCGGAACTTTCTTAAATGGGCCGCACATGGAAGCTTATGCTAATCTTCTTTGATTGTGTCCGGCTACTTTCAACTCCATTTGCCGTGTGCTAAAGTGAGCTTGGAATATAGTCCTACCATACCCACCAGCTCTACGAAATCAACCCATCATTCCCTCGCCACCGCTCGACTCATAATCGCCCACCACTATGGGCCGATTTCGGTTCGACCGTCGAAACCGCTTGATTGCGACTATTGCAATCTCGTTGGCTTTTTTTATAGCAGAAATTGCTGGTTGGTTACGGAAGCAATACGATGAGGGCTTGGTAACTAATTGGTCGCAGCCGGCTTCTACACGCATTCTCTTGCACTTGTGGCCGATGCCTTCCATTATGTGAGTGATGAATATCCGCAAACTGATTTGTTTCTTCTAACATGTGTGTAGCTGAGCGATCTTCTGGGATTTGTCGTTGCCTTGACAGCACTCCAAGTGGGTGGACGTTGATATGAAGTATATGCAACACCTTTTTTTTACTGACGTTCGCGCAGGTTACAGAAGGATCAACTCCTGCACCACCTGGATATACTTTTGGTTGGCAGCGGGCTACACTTTTGGGCGCCTTCTTCAACGGAGTTTTCCTTCTAGCACTCGGAATCAGCATCCTGGTTCAAGCCATCCAGCGATTCATCAACATATCTCGTCGGTAACTGTCTCACCAATGCCAGTAACTTTATACTGATAATTTCCAGCGATCGAGGACCCAAAGTTGGTATTGATTATAGGATCTGTTGGCTTTGCACTGAATGTG
Source organism: Aphanocladium album (assembly GCA_029218145.1). NCBI lineage: Eukaryota > Fungi > Ascomycota > Sordariomycetes > Hypocreales > Aphanocladium > Aphanocladium album. Next base: position 27,116 of record JARDXD010001242.1, read on the forward strand.
CTGGTCATGTCGTTCCTTCATGGTGAGGAGTAAAAACTGCGCGGCTATCAAACACTGCTGATTAAGAAGTAGAGCATGATCATGGCCATGGAGATTGTCCTGGTAATGCAAAAGAAAGCGCCGACAGTCACAGTCACAGTCACAGCCACAGCCATGCAGAGGATAAGGGACATCAAGCACAAGCATCTGAAGAAGCAATCGAGTCCGATATATCAACCAGTCACAGTGACAAGGACGGATCTGAACTCAGCGTAGGTACCTTCTACGGACAAGCTGAGCATCATGTTAACTCGTTCAACAGTCAATCACCGGCCATATAGAGCACAAGCACCGAGTCGCTGCCACGACGCACAGCCACAGAGATCTCGGCATGATGGGCGCATTCCTTCATGTAGTTGGGGATGCGATAAATAACGTTGGTGTCATTATTTCGGCCCTGGTGATCTGGAGAGTGGAGGGAGAGAAGAGGTACTACGTCGATCCAGCCATTGGCGTGTTTATTGCAATGATGATTTTCTTCACCGCGATACCGTTGACTAAAAAGGCTGGACGAATTTTGATGCAAACTGCACCGGAAGAAATCGAAATCACGGATGTAAAAGAAGACATTGAGATGGTAAGATCTACAAGCTGAAAACTACAGATGACCCTCAGCTGCTAACTTGGTGGTGATCAGATCCCCGGCGTCGACTCTGTGCATGAACTGCACATCTGGAGGCTTGATCAGAAAAAGTCAATTGCATCCGCGCATATTGTGGTTGACGATGGATTCAACGGCAAATGGGCTGCGACGGCTAAGATAATTTTGGAATGCTTCCATGCATATGGCATTCACTCAGTTACATTGCAACCCGAAACAACACCACCAATGCCGCCAGCGGACAACACTGAAGTATCTGGCCGACCTCCAGCAAGCAAGAAAGAAGCGAGACGCTGCCAACTATTGTGCAACAGTTTGTGCAGTGAAAAGAGATGCTGCCGATGAGTGCGCGGCGGCTGTCTTCGGGCTGAACGTTGAGGGTGTACAATGGGGGCACGCGGCGCTTCGCGGGACGTTGTATATGTATGATGAGGTCAGAGGGCTAACTATGAGAATTTGCAGGGAAGTAGTCAGGGGACAGAATTCTGCCTTGTAGCCTAGATAAGAGTTTAAATGTCTGCAAAGATGTGCTACTACTTGAGCGTTGACACTGGTGTAAGTGGACGCTGATTGAGGCCTCCCAGTTCTGCAATTTTTACTTTGCGCCTATCACAATATTATGGCTCTATCCATGTGTTTTTACTTTTCACAGAAGTCAGAAGGGGAGTGCGCTGCATGCATGGAATTGTCGTCATGAGACGATTTTGTGCTACTCCAAAGCTATTACCAAGGCAGTGTGTGGTGGGGCAAGTCGTGATGGCTCCAGGATGTAAGTGGCGAGGCCGATCAGGGTCTTTTGCGGGGCGACCCTATTTTTGAGAAGCATGAAACGAGCGAAGGAAGGCGTTGGAATAGTCTGAAGGGAAAAAGAGGGAGCAAACCCAAAATCTTACCTGAATTGGGGTGGAAGTTGCGCAATGAAGTGAGGCGTCAGCACCCACCCAGCAGCACTTGGATGCGGTCAGGCCGCCCAGTTGAGAGGTTCGATCCGCTCCCCGAACTGTGATGCCAGCCGTGTGGCGCTCGGGCTCTCGCCGCTGTGAACATGAGATGAAGAAGAAAGGCGGTAAACGGCAAACCGCAGACAAATCCGACGCTGTGTCAGTCAATGGACTTTGAATGAAGCAGACTTGAGCATTATACTACCTCGGGTGGTGCGAGTGCCACGGCGGGCAGGATTACCCGAGTCAATAACCTGGCAAAGACATGCATGATGGTCTCATTATATCCGGCCGCGTTCAGGGAACAGTCACAGTGTGATGACGCTGTGTCTTGGTCTTTTGACAATTCTTGGGATCTGGACGTTATGGTGATCACGGATGTGCCATTCCAATCTGCGCGTAAACCTATTTCTGGTGTCTCGAAGTACTCCAAAAAAGCCAAGCTTTGCGGGAGAGCCGAACTAAAGTTGGCGAGGACGCTAACGCGAGCGCTGTACTACGTATTAAGCACAAATGCATGCGCTACTGATCCTGGCAACCTGGCGTCCCTGGTTGCCGGACGCTGACCCGGCAGAGCAGGAATGGATTGAGCACACACCCTTGAAGGCTTGAAGGGGCATTCGAGGCGAGCGGTCAGCACAATACGGCCCCAAGCCACTTCCGTGATACCAAAGCGCAGAGGCGCGGTTCGCATTGAGCTCAGTGCGAGAGGCTGTAACAGCCAGGCTCTTTGATAACCAGTCACGCCCACCCAGAGGATTGTCTTGGGACCCCCGCCCATGTATGCAATATGCCCGCCTTGCAGCCTTGGTAATAGTACTGGTAACTGCTGGTCAAGGCTTCGCGGGGTTGAGAAAGCTGTGCGGCATATTTAGGTGGAACAGTGCCGGTGTCTTGATCCACAGACCCAAGGGCGGCGGGGCTCTCATTAATGTGCATCATTCGATTGGGCACCAAGTGCTGACAGCGCAACGAGGACGAGCCCGGTTCTCCAGGATACCAGCATGGGTTGGTTGGACGTCGTTGAGCCTTGTCGTGTGTAGGCTATCGCAAGCGTGCTGTGCGCCAGCGCTGTCTGGGGAACATGCGTCATTCACCGCAATTTCGCCTTTGCCCAGGACAGGAGTATCCGGGGATACCTGGACCAGCATGCGAGGAGGCCGCGCTGTCTCGTTTCTTCCCCAGACATGGCGCCATTTTTAGGTCTGGGGAGCCTGGCTGGAATTGCATGGAACCGCTGCGACTTGCATGCTGGACTGACTAGCAATGGGTAGAGATGGCTGCGGTGCGTCATTGTGATGGGGCAGCGGTCCATGGGCGACGATACTGTTGATAGCGGCAGCGACCTTTTTGCGTCAAGCCGTGGCTTGTCGACGTTGAAAGATGCAGCCATCATGCATGTGCATGCAGAAATGTACGAGTAATATCGAGAAGAGTACGTGCCTGATTAGTATAGTGCAAAGCTCCTGAAGCTTGTGAGAGCAGAGTAGACGAGATGCATGCGCGTTGGACAGCTGGCAGCGGGCAGCTGGCAAACTCGCAGGCCCAGTTTGCTTGGCCGCCTCTTTGCCTGCCAGCTGGCACAGCCGGAACACACCCTCTCCTCCATCCGTTTGTAGTTATTCCACCGGTGGCGAGCCGTCTAGATGCTTCACCTCGTCCAAGGCCGCGGCCGCTGCTTTGTGCAGATCAGATTGTGTCCTGCCAACAATGCAGATGATCAGCAACGCGAGGCCGGACCACCAGGATTGTTAGCCCGCAGCAGCACCACCAGATTTCCAGCTTTCCAGCTTGCTCGTCGAACGGCATTGGAGGGAAATCAAGGTACTCTGGATACCCTACTCATCAGACCAACCAAGCTTCCGTCCATCGTCCCGCCCAGCTAGCAAGCTAGCAACCAGTAGACAAAGCGAGTAGTCACTGGCGGCATCCGACTTTCCTCGCTGGGCCTTGGTTCCCGCTTTCTTCTGGAGCCTCCAGGATGGCCGCTACCACCAGCAGAAGCTAGCACCACATCAAGGCAAGTTTGTGGGCGAGACCTTTCGACAGCGAGCACAGGAATCAAAGTGTCCAGGGCGCTAATCCCTACCGGTACCAGCCTTTGAGCTAATTGCAGCGCCACCGAAGCGCTAAAGCAGCCTGTGCTGGGCTCTCGCCCTGGAGGTGGGCTGTCTGGCTGTTGACCCGAACCTCCACCCTCTCTGTTTTGGCAGCGCTGCCAGCTTTTGTCCGTGAGCTACTGAGCGCTCCGTCCCAGCTTTCTGGGTCGTTCAAGTCTCGGCCACCACCCACACCACCATCTTGGGCAACTCATTTCAATCACCACCGCCCGACCCTGCCTCTTCTCTGCCTCCACCACAGCTTTCCCAGCCAGCGTCTTGACTGTCGCAGCCTTCCCTCGCCCCGTTGTGCGCCATACTGCGCCCTGCTCGCACACGAACCCGACGAGCCGAACTGCCCTGCCACCATAGCAGTAACATACCCTCGCCATCACGACCCCATTCCGGCAAAACCACCCGGGCATGTGCATCCCTCAGACGGCTCGACTGCTCTGACCGACTCGCTTTCCGCTTCCGCCTCACCGAGTCGCTTTGTCTACTAGGCTTTGTCATCCTCTACTACTACTACATATTTTGGATTCAAATAATCGCGCCCACCGCACCGCGAGTCAAATTCCGCCATACCGCGCATTTCTACGACGCGCCCGCCCTCGTTCCACCATAGCAACAGACAAAAATTGACGACACCCCTCAACCACGCTGCAGTTGGCTAAGATCGGGAGATTCTGTGTGACGTACTGACGCTGCACAAATCGAGAGCGAAACCCTTCCGGCTTCCGACTATGCGTTCACTCCGGCAACACTACAATACGTTCCCCGGTAATGGACGGCAGTTCATTGACCTAAACTGAAAGGAGAGATCTTCCACTGCGACTTGCTGTCGCATAAACACAACATGATCGGCCGGCTGTTAAATCTCGGCACCGGCGGGAACGGCGCGGCCAATACCCAGGATCAGGCGCCAAACGGTACTCCGCGCCCACTACTCTCGCTTGACTCGGTTCAGGAAGACATACACACTCGAAATCTTTTGTTTCCCGACGCGCAAGCGCTTTATCAACATCGAAATGACCAAGTGTTTCCATTTTCCACGGCGCCTCCCACGCCGTCTGCTGGCTCCGCGAGCGCATATGATTTCAACGACGAGATTGACCTCGATGTTCGAGATGTACGCATTTTGATCATGCAAGACAATCTGGGAGCTACGTCTGCATCTCTTCTATTCGACAGCCACCCTGTAGCTGAGGTTGACCGCACTACACCAAGCAACGATGTTCGCAGAAATCCGCTGTCCCCTCGCAAAGGAAGCGTGAGCCATTCGCGCCCTGTCTCGATTCACACCGAGAGCACGCAGACCCAATATCGTCAGGGTGCTTTTGACCGACGTGGCTCCATGCACGGTCGTAATCAGAGCCAGGCAGAAACTGATGCTCAAAGGGCTTATCGTGAATACAGGGAAGAGCTGACCACTTTCTCGAGCTGCATCTTTGGCAACTCCGAGCTCATGGCCTACAAAGGAACATCCACCAAAGTACACGTTGTTCCTAGTGATCCACGATTGAGCGAGACCGCCTCCATTATTGGAGATGGTCGTAGCTCTATTGGCCGTTCTAGCATGCGTTCCAGCAAGCTTTCGCAGTCCTTCTCTTCCCAGGCAATGTCTCCGACTTTTGCATCGATGCCCCCTACAGCTAGCGCCACCCCGCGCCAAAGTGATCGCAAAAAGGTCTTAATTACTCGCCTTTTCCCCGTCACGCTGGCTACTGAGGAGGTCGAGCCCAATGTGACACCCCAGAATCGTTATGCGGATGAGAATGCTGGGTTTCCTTTCCCACCAACGATCGATGAGGCAGCTACGCGGAAGAAAAAGAAGCAACCGAAGCAACGACGCACTCCAATGTACGCTGTTGTGCTTGTCATACAACTTCCACCTGCGACTTCAAGGCTATCTTCCGCTGTTCCTTCCAGATCAGCCTTCCGCGAGCCTGGATCCTATAACGAACAAGAAGTTTACTCGTCCTCATACAACTCCGTGCGCGCTGGTGGTGGTGGCTGGAACATGTTTGGTTCTGGTATACCTACCGACCCGAATGAGTCGCCTTTTGCGGTGGATGTCGAAGATAGGATCGACTCCCTAACACAACACTGGGACATTATCATGCGCACACTGACGCATCTCCAATCCCTTTCCGCCACTCGAATCCATCAGCTATTGAAACACGCCGATTCAGCATCCCCGGGCCAACAGGCACCGTTGATAGCACATCAGAGCCACTCTTCACGAAATGCCAATATGAATGACAGACGCAGTGTTGAGCTTCCGAGAGTCAAACCTGCTAAGAGCACTACCAAACTTGTCTCTCTTTTGCCCAATTGCCTTGCGGCCGATATCGACATTGCTTCAGAAGTCGGCCTTGCAAGAAGCCGTATAGTAATGGGTATCGGCGCTGCGCGTGTTATCACTGGACAGGGTCGATGGGGTATCTGGCGTGATGAGGCTATCTGGACAGCAAAATGGGCCACATCGCTGAACAAGGGACCTTTCCTTTATAATATCCTCACAGGATTCCTCGCTACTCATGTAGACTGGCTCTCCGCCCTGTCAAGCGCCTCCTACCGCAGGAAGGCAGCTCTGCAAGCGCGTCACAAACATGAAGAAGACATGTCTCTACCCGCAAGAACAATTATCATATCAGATGATAAGATGGCAGCGCGAAGACTTATTTTTCTTCTATCTGCGTTTCTACCCTCGAATCAGCAGCTGAACGCACCGCGTGCCCATCGCGCCAGTACGTCAAACTCTGTTGGGCCATTTTCAAACTCGCCCCCGACATTTGTGATTCCAGTCTTGCGAGAAGAGTCACTGAGACGGAAAATCAACCGACGAAGCGGTTTGAGACGAGCATCCCACTCACGAGTGGGCAGCCAGAGTGCACGAAACTCAACCGTCATTCCTCAATTCGCGCAATTTGGCCTGGATAGGAATCATCAAAGACGAGCATCCGATGCAGCGTCTATCCGAACCACCAACCTGCCCTTAGCGGGTAGCGATTTCGTTACTAGGAAAAGCAGCGCCGCCACGACTGCAACTATCACGCAAGAGCCAACCATGCCCCATTTTACGAGCCTACAGCGAAGCGAGAATCACTTGCGCCATCGCCCGGGCAGCAGCAGTAGCTTCGCCGCTGATGATCTCAAGAGATCGCTTAAGAGAGGCGAGAGCAACACAAGTGCAAGTACGACGAGTTCCCGCCCTCCTAGTTCCGGACTGAAGTGGGGAAATCTGATGAGTGGCTTCTGGACACCGCGAAGAAGGGATTCTTTGGACAGTACTACTGCCAGTCAGACTAGCGAGCTTCGGTCCCCTGTCAAGACCGCGTTTTCAAAGACTGACAGGCTGGCCGAAATGGTTCAAGAATCTGTGGTCCTGGAAGAAACAAGTGATCTACCGAGCGCACCTTCGCCCCGTGCATCTGTTGATGCGCCGCGGGCAATGGCAAGACAGAGCACCAATACGAGACTACGAGCATCTTTCTCTCAAGCAGACCGTACTCCAGATCCTACTGGAGTATTCGAGTCTCCAGTGAAGACATCAATCAATCCCGACGATGGAATTATTGACGTCGATGTACCGTTTCCCGACTACATTGCCTCGTTTGAATCTGCCATTAGTTCGCCTTCAAGCAGTGGGTACCTCTCTACACCAGGACTGGCTGGCAATCTGGATTTCTTTGAGCAGTCGGCCCGGATTACAATTGACGGCGACACTCCTTTGAATGCAGCAGGCTGGCTCAGCCGCTTCCACCCCGATTTTTCACTCCAAGCGATTCCACCGCAAGATAGTCTTCTTGATAAGGTCAAGGCAGCAATGCGAGCCGAGCCCACTCCAGCACCTGCTTCTGCTCAAGACGGCGGACCGGATGAGCGTTGGGTAGACATCAGCTCTACAATCATGGCAGATACCACGACGAACACTGTCTCTCGTCTTGTATATCGCAGGCTCGTGAAGACTAGGATTGGTGCTGATTTACCCGGTTCGCACTTGATTAGTGCGCACACACCGTCTGTCCTGCCTTATGAGACCCAACTAGACGAAGAGTGGATCGAGGAAGTGGTTGTCGATGCTGACAGAGCACTTGTTGAAGCACTTGAGAAGGTTGTTAGCTTCAACCCCGAAGTGGCTCAAGACATGGCCCCAATCCTGTCCAAGCAAGCATCCAGTGACTTTGGCGATAAGTCTGACACCACTCCTGATTCGCTCTCCGAGACAACAGAAATGGCAAACCCTTCCATCGACATCCCCCGCGTGCAGTGCAAGACTGTCATGCTGTCTGCGCTGGAGGAGATTATCCGAGATGTGGTTGACCAACGAGACGAGGACGGCGACGCGTCTGTCAGCGCACACTCCAGAAGACGCCCGAATCTTCTGCGTGACGCGGTCAGAACGTGGGTGTCGAACCTCGAGACTACGGAGTGAGCTGTCGCACCTGCCGCACACGGTCTTTTTCTACAATTTGCGACTTTTCTTTTATCAGCGCCTAACTCTTATACCGCGCACACATATTCTTACAACACTATAATATCTTTGATACCCATATCATCAACGCGATTTTCTCTTATATTGGGACCGGTCTCAATGTTTAGAACGAGGAGCAGCCACGGTGCTTTGTTCATTTGTCACGCCCTCTGATCTCTGGACCGAGGAGATTTCATTTTCTACATTCATAATCTGGCTTTATACAGTCAGCTCATTTTCTCTACCATCATATTTGATGGTGCTTGGCGTTTTATTTGGGAGACTTGGCTCGGCGTAGGACGTTTTCATGCGGCCCCGACTCTTTTGATGAATAACAGATTCCCCCTTTTGCTCATGGAGCCGATATATCTGATTCTTTTCCATACGTCTTTGTTTCCACATTGCCTCGATTTACCTTCTTCACTGGCATATCGTCGCCGCTTTTTCTTCTCAGCGTACATGAGCTTCCGAGAGCATTCTGCCTCTTTTTCCCCGTTTTTCCATACTCTTTTTATATGCGCAAAACAGAAGCCAACCATTTTCAGCATTTCAATAGACGGAAAAAAATTATAATAGATTTCATCACAGGTTCCTGACATTTACAAGGATTCATGCATGTGACTGGTGAAGAAACAAATGATGCGATTTCAGTAAAAATCAATGATTTTATCAACGCCGCTAGTCCCATGTAAACTTTTTTATATAACCATTCACGAACGCTTGCGCATCGGGCGCGCGTTCTTCTCCTTGCGCTTCTGCTTCTCCTCGCGGGCCTTGCGGATGTCGTGCACGCCCTTGATCTCCCTCTTACTGCCGGCGCCGTCGCGGAAGCGGCCCACGCGCTTCTCGCGGGCCTCGTCGACGCGCTTCTTGCGCACCTTGAAGTCGTCGCGGTACTTGTCGGCTTCCTTGGGGGCCTGCTCCTGCTTGTGCTTGTAGCGGGCGCCGCCCTGGGGCAGCATGCCGGCCGCGCTGGCCTTTTCGTCCTCGCCGACGCGCTGCGTGCGGCCCATGCGGTGCGCCTTGCGCCATTTGTCGTAGCGGCCGCTCTGGAACGAGGCCGCAATCTTGACGCCGCTCTCGCCCATGACCATCTTGGCGCCCTTGGAGCCGTCCTCGTCGTTCTGGCGCGACACGTACTTCTTGGACTTCTTGTCCCAGCGCAGACGCTGCTTGTTGGCCTCGCCAAACGACTTGGCTGACTCGTCGTTGCCCAGGTCCATGGTCACGTCGCGCGCGGCCTCGACGAAGCTGGAGCCAGCGCCGCCAGAGTGAACGCCGTATCCGCGCTCTTCGGCGACGTTTGTGGTGCGCGGGGTGTAGGACATGAAAACGTCAGAGTCGCGCCAGTCGTCCTTGTCCTTCTTGGACTTGCCAGCGTTGGAAATTGTGACTTCCAGACCGTCGTCGGAATCCTCTTCCACCGCGTCAATACCAATGTTGTCGTCCATAGCATCATCAGAATCATCCATCGTTGGTCCACCCATCTCATCATCGTCATTGACCTCTTCCGCCTCTGCTTCTTGTCTTCTGCGAGGCGTAATCTTTTTGCGTAATTGCTTCATCACATCGGCAGCCTCATTAGAAGCCTTATCGTGACGACCAATCTCAAAAATCGTCTCATTTGGTCTGAAGCCACTAATCTTGGCCATCATTTCGGCTCGTGCCTTCTCGTCATGGTCAACATCGTCACCAAACAAAGGATGCAGTTGAACCCAAGCGCCGGAAGCCACGACTTCACGAGCGCGCTTCGCACTTTGACTTGAGGCAGAGTTTCTCGTCTTCAAGTAGAGTCTCTCTGCCTTGACGGAAACTTTTTGTAGGCCATTGATGTCGTCGTTGTCGTGCATTACTTTGTTGAACCATTCCACATGCTCTTCTAGCGCATTTCTCTCCAGAGAACCAACGACAACGTCCTCGGCATATGATGGTCTCTCCTTTTCTTGACCAATTACGAGCTGCTTTCCGAGGAAGAGCTGTAAATCAAGAAGATAGGGAGCATCTGTGTCTCGGACCAAGCTGTAACTCCAACCGCGCTGACCAGCACGTGCGGTACGACCGACTCGATGGACGAACACCTTGGGCTGTGGGGGGAAATCGTAGTTGATGACGTTTGCCAGGACGGGAATATCGATACCTCTGGCGGCGACGTCGGTGACTACCAGAATATTCGTCTTGCCATGGCGGAAATCTTCGACCTGAATTCGACGGGCTGTTTGATCCAGCGCACCGTATGCATGGGAGACGGCAAAACCTGCCCACTGCAGAAGATTGGCGACATATTCGACGTGGTGCTTGGTGGCTGTGAAGACAATTGTAGAGTGTTGGGTGGGCTTTGCAGGGCCCTCACGCTTGCGCTTTTTCGAATCTTTCTCAGAGTCGCCGGCACCCTCGGGCTTGCCAACAGGCACTTTGATGATATCGTGCAGAATGTGGAGCAGCGAGCCCTCTTTTTCGTCTCCCTTGATGCTGAAGTATGCGCTTTCTAGATCCGGCGAGACTTTCGTGTCGGCATCGAGACGCACAAGGCTGGGATCTTGAAGACCAGCCCGTGCAAACTCGACGAGAGATGTGGGAAGTGTGGCGGAGAAGAGCAGCGTTTGTCTCGAGAGCGGGAGGGCGTGCAGGATTTCGGTGAGCTGGGCAGCGAAACCCATTTCGAACAGCCTATCGGCTTCGTCAAAGACGACGTACTTGATAGATGACAGATCCAGATTCATTTCGACCTTCAAATGCAGGAATCGACCGGGCGTGGCAATGACAATATCGGGGTTAGCCGCCATGAAGCCGAACTGCTCCTCCAGGCTGTCACCACCAACAAGCAGGACCGCCTTGAGATCGGTTCCCTTGGAAAGTTCCTTGACGACCTTTAATGTCTGGATGGCCAGTTCGCGAGAGGGAGACATGATGAGGGCACGCGAGCCGAACTTGGCGCTGTGCATGCGCAAGCGCTCAATCATGGGGATGACGAAGGCAGCCGTCTTTCCGGAACCTGTTCTAGCCATGCCAACCACATCTTTTCTGTCGAGAACTAGGGGAATCGTCTTTCGCTGAATGGGTGTCGGGACCGAGAAACCTTTTCGTGTAATGGCCTTGAGAAGGTTGGCGTTTAATCCTGCAAGTCGGTCAGTACTAGAAACGGGGCGAGAAAAGTACACATTGTATTCTTACCCATTGCTTGAAAACCGCCACCCTTCTTGACAGTGCGACCTTTCAGGTTCGACGATTTTCTGAAAGAAGCAGCTTGCTTCAGCGCAATAAATGCTTCATCTCCATCGTCGTCGTCGTCGCCTTGGTTCTGGCCGCTCATCAGACCGTCAAAGTCGAAATCGGCGTCGGCATCGGCAGCCCCATTCTGCTTGCCGTTGGTGTCGTCTCCTGGGTAAATGGACCCAAAAATGTCCATCTCAGGCTCTGAGGCCGCCGGAGACACTGCGCGTCTGGACATTGCGGCTGATTTTCTCTGGTATCTGAGCTGTATGGTGAGAGGCAGTCCGCCGCTGGCAGGCTGGGACTTTTTTTTCTTCGGTCTGCAAGGCGCCGCCAATTTTTTTCTGGGGCGCGCCGTCTTTATCTTATCGTAGCGGGGTGCGTGGGCGGTTAAGCCTACCAGCGCTGTGGGTGGCAGGTGCAGCCAAGCCCAGGCTGCTAACCCGCCTTAAACGTTCAGCCCAATTGTTGCAGCGGAACCTGTCTCGTGAGTGTTTGCCAAAATCAACCAACATCCAAAATTCAGCTGGCTCGCGGTCATCGGCAGTTGTCGCACAGCAGAAGAACATGGCGACCGATCAGGATAAAGAAGATAAGGCTGCGCTCGATGCGCTCGAGTCGGAGGCCAAAGAATGGGAAAAGGTACGTCCGCAGGCTGTCACCGTCGGCGTCGCGCGACCCAAATGTCACTGACCAGCCCGCCTGCAGGATGCCGAAATCGACAGAATTTTGAAAGCCTTTCGACTGGATGCGTACGATCACAGCTTCACCCCTCTTCTCGCCGCGACCAAGACTAACCACACCAATCACACAGATATGCGGTCCTCGACCTGCTGCCCGGCGTCCCAGACTCGGACATCAAAATCACCTACCGCAAGAAGTCCCTGCTCATCCACCCCGACAAGTGCAAGAACCCGCAGGCTCCCGACGCCTTTGACCGGCTGAAGAAGGCGCAGACGGAGCTCATGGACGAGAAGCACCGGGAGCGGCTCGACGAGGCCATTGCCGACGCGCGCATGCTGCTGATCCGGGAGCAGAAGCTGACGGTGGACAGCGAGGAGCTCAAGACGGACACGTTCGCCAAGCAGTGGCGCGACAAGGCGCGTGAGGTGCTCATCGACAACGAGCACCGCCGGCGGCGACAGATGAAGGCGCAGATGCAGGAGGAGGGCCGCGAGCAGCGCAAGCAGGACGAGGAGATGGAGGAGCGCAAGCGCAAGCGCCAGCACGACCAGGACTGGGAGGCCACGCGCGACGAGCGCATCAGCAGCTGGCGCAAGTTTCACAAGGGCAAGACGGGCGAGCCGGACAAGAAGAAGAAGAAGAAGTTGAAGCCGATTGGCTGAAGCGCGGGGCTGTGGTGTGTTGGGGGAATGGGCTTGTACGATTGATGTAGTCTCGCAAGGGCGCCGCGACGACTTGAAATTCTCGAGGAGGGAGCGCAGGCAGATTTATTAAGCTGCAATTACGACGTTAGATACCCAAAGATAGAGCCAGCTGCTTATAACAACAGTGCTACCAGACAAATCACGAGTCGCTCTCGCCGCCAGAAAGTGAAATACTAGAGGACTATATTTAAAGAAGGGGGGGATTTGTCTCCGACTAGATAGAATGGTCTCTCCATATACAGTTGAAATTTTTGCTCTATTAGCATACACAGCGCCGCTTGCGCTCTCTCCTCTCAACACAGCCTGCCTGTCCGCCAGTGGAAGCAGAAACGCCGTTTAATATCTCCAGGTCTGTTCTCTCCCTCTCCTTTTTGAATAGAAATAAAATACCGTTTTAAAACACCTTTTTGAATGCAAGAAAGATTTGCAAGTCCGTCGGACCTACGCAGTGGCTCTGTTCACAAGCCACCCAAATATGGTACAGGGGGGGGTGAAGGAAGGGGTGGTCGGTCAAAGTTGTCGTGCTTATGCCGAGTCCGATTTCTTCTTTTCGGCATCATCGTTGCTCTTCTTTGTTGAAGATTCGTCAGTTAAGGAGCTCGTCTCGCCATCAGGCTTCTTTTGGTGGGCAGGGTGATGGGTCATCTTGTGCCATACTGATTTCAGGAAACCTTCGTTTTCGTGGGAAGCAGCATCACTGTCACTTGCAGCAGCGTTTCTGCAGACTGTTAGCAATTGTATGCCATGCGAGGCGGGGGGTGAGACTCACCTGGAGGGCGACACATTCATAACTCGTTTCGCAGTCTTGTCGTCCATCTCATCGGCAAGCATCTCGACAATGGTGCGCTGGTTGGCGCTGAGATACTTTGGCATGTTGACGCGGAACTCGACGCGCAGGTCGCCAGAGCCACCGCGGCGGGAGCCGAGGCGCTTCATACCCATGCCCGAGAGCGTAATCTTGTCGCCAGTGTTGGTGCCCGTGGCAACCTTTACGTTGACATTGCCGTCCAGTGTGGGGATGGAGACCTGGCCACCAAGAAGGGCCGTCGTTAGGGGAATGCTGGCCGTGTGTAGGATATTGGACCCCTCCCTCGTGAACTTGGGGTCCTTGGCGACGCGAACAAAGACGTAGAGGTCGCCGCGCTGGCTACGGGCGTTGGGGTCGGCGGATCGGCCGGTCGCGGGCGCGTCGCCTGCGCCATCCACTCGTAGTCGCATGCCGTCTTCGATCCCGGCGGGAATGTCGACGGTGATAGTCTTGCGCTCGCGGACTACACCATTGCCGGAGCAGGACTTGCACTCCGAGCCCTTGGGGATTGTCGATCCGGAACCTTCGCAAGTTCCGCAAGTAGACGCCATCTGGAAGCCACCTTGCATAAAATGAAGGCGAGTTCCTGTACCGTTACAGGCTTTGCAGGACGCGCGCTGGGATCCGGTCTTGAGGCCACTTCCTGTACACGTGCCGCATTCGACAGTTGGCGTAATCGAGATGGTCTTGCTGGTGCCCTTGGCCGCCTCCATAAACGTGATGCTAGCTTGTACTTCAATGTTCTCGCCGACGAGGATCTCCTGCTGAAATGGATTTGAGCGTCCCCCGCGTCGTCCGCCGCCAAATGGACCGCCTTGGCCGCCAGTGAAGGCAGAGAATATATCGTCAAAGTTGAAACCTCCGCCGAAGCCGCCTTGGCCACCACCACCACCGAAGCCGTGGAAGGGGTTGCCGCCGCCGAAGGGATCACCGCCGGCGGGGTTGCCGTTGGGATCGAAACCGGCGGCGCCAAACTGGTCGAATTGTTCCTTCTTCTTGGGGTCGGATAGGATTTCGTAGGCGGATTGAATATCGGCAAATCGGTCCTTGGCGGAGGCATCCTTGTTTGTGTCGGGATGGAACTTCTTCGCGAGGCCGTAGTACGCTTTCTTAATTTCGGAGGCAGATGCACTCTTGTCGACGCCAAGTGCCTTGTACGGATCTTTGGAAGATAGCTTGTTCGTCGTGTGGAAGTTCTAAACGCTGGTTAGCACCCACCTCCACCAAATCCAACGGCTTTGTCGATGGCTACATACGCGCAACGAGGAAGGTATCTTGTTATTTTTTACACGCGATGGCTTGGACGATGGTGAAGTTGCGCGAGAGGGTGCCGTGTGTAGTCGGGCGCATATCGTCAAGGGGCCGGCAATCTTTCGAGCGGATGAAGCGTGGTTGTGCGCCAGGACGCGCGCAGGCGCCGTGGATTTGAGCAAAATGCTGGAATTCATGTTGAATAGTAGCGATTCATTTGCTTTGTCGACTACCCGAGCAACAGAACGGAATGAAAGAGGGAGATTGAGTATAGCGGCCTGCACAGTGGTTCTAGGAGGTTCTCGCTGCTTGGAGGGACTCGACTTTTTTTAGCCGGTCTTAAACCGGGTCAAGCTGCCTCAGGCGCAAATGCCGTCATAAGCCGAGCGATACCGTCTTGAATTGGCAAGCATGTTATTGGTCGGGGCGGACACTATGGATTAAATGATAAGATTCATAGAAGAATGAACGTTTATTGAAAATGCAGCAAAAAGCCATTTACACCGAAAAATGCCAATGTAGTGGTGAGCTCCAGAGTGGTTGCGCTTGCACGCTAAAATGCAATAAAAATATCCTGCTGCCAAAACAGTTGCGCAACAGAAGAACGCCGCCTGTGGCCAGAATTTGCAAAGAGAAAAAAAAAAGTAAACCTCCGACTCCTGTATTTTTCGAGTAGAGTTGTCGCACGTCCGAATGCCAGGTATCAAAAATCACCGTAAACGCCGTCGTCATGAAATCGTTGTCTTGTCAAGCCAGTGCCGGCTCAGCAGCCTAATCGGCAAACAGAGCTTCGCTCTTGCTCGGCCCTATTAGCTTGACAGCCTTGCTGTGACGGATTTTGCATATAAAATCGACAATGACATCGTTTTCCTGAATGCCGACGCCATTGAAGTGCTTGCGCACGGCGAGGGCCAGGTGGTCCTTGTTCTGGCGACGGGCCTGCCTCTTGCGCACCATGGTGGGAGAGTACAGGCCGATGCCGGCCTTTTCTGAGAGAATGTATTGGTGGTATGTGCTCGCGTAGGACGTCGAGGAGGGAAGAGAGTGTTCTCGTCGGTAGGCGTGGAGGGCGTCTCGCTCGAAGGAGGCCCAGGGGATCTGGTGGGCGCGGGGGAGGCAAAGAGTCAGCTTTGGCGTTGGCGAGGCGGGGGGGTCAGAGAGGGCAGCAGGTCGCAGCTGCGAATCCAGAGGATACAAAGTGCCCAATTCAATCGAGAGAGCTTACCGTGGGCGGCGCAGGCTCAGCCAGGCTGGGTGCGGGAGCTGAGGTCGGCGCGCTGGTGGGCGCTTCGCGAGCTTGGTTGCTGCTGGTCTGGCTGGCGTTGCGTCGCATCTTGGCCGAGGTAGCTGAAGGGCGTTCTTTCGGGGCAGGACCGTCTGGCTTATCGTCCTGCCCTCGGGCGGACGTCTTGGGAGGCATAATCAAGGGCGGGAGTGCTTGGGCGTTTGCGTGGTGTTGGGGAAAGGATGGGTGAAGAGGAGGACGAGGCGGGAGGGACGCAACTTTTGGCGCTGGCAGGGTGCAGCGCAGCTCTCCAGTGCAGCGGTGCCCGTACCAGCAAAATGGCAAAGTAAAGGCAAATGTAAGGCGGCCAAAAATTGCAGGGCTGGACGGTGACTAGAGCGAATGGGGCAAGGTTTCTTTTGGGCTTGTGACTCGCGCACCGGAGCAAAATCGCTGTGGGGGTGCCATTGCCAGCAGAGCGTGGCTTGCAGGCCGTTGTTGGGGGTTTGAAATGCGGAGTACCTAGACACCTACCAGTAGACTACTGGTACAGTCGCTATGTGTAGGTTTCTTAGAAACGTGTGCCTAGCTCTTGTCAAATTGTCTTGTCTCGGACATGTAATGACGTTGCTGCTGTGGCAAGCTGCCAGTACCTGTCTAACACGTACCTAGGTAGGTAGGTACCAGGCAGGCACCTAGACCCTGTGGTGGGCGTGACGATACTGGCCCCGCATGCTGTGGGCATACATGTCACTGTGCGCTGTACCACGCAGCCGTGTTGGTGGCGCCTGTGAATGCATGTATTGGTTGCTATACGATCGGATCTAAAAGTTGAACTACACATGTCAATGTAAAGCTTCAAGGGATACATTGAAACCCCCACAGCACGATCAGGCCGGGTCTATTCTCCCGCCAGTTGAAGCGAGCTTGGCGTGTGGTGACAAGGTTCAAGGTGTAACATCCAATCGGCCGAGCGATTCAAAATAGTAATAAATAAAAGCTACCGGGAACTGATGACAGAAAAGAAAACGAATCAAAGCTGTGTCAACAACAATATCATTTCAACACGCCAGGACGCGAATTGTGTCCTCTGGACCCAGCCATCATCCGTACCCTGTACCAATCTTCACACGTTGCCTCGATAAACTACACAACTAATGTCGCATTCGAATCTTGGGCGCGTAACTTTCCAACGACATCATATGCTGAATATAGAAACCCGTACAGAACAAGACTTGGCAGCTCAAGTGCACCTGAGAATACCCCGCATATGTCATCTTCAACCCTGCCGTCTTCAACTCTGCCATTTCCAAACACACGCCAGAGCATCACCATCACATGCTCAGTGGGGCTCCGGCAGCACCGAAACTCTATTACCCTCCTCCGCTGCCATTACTGCCGTACACGGTCATGGAACTCGAGCTGTCCGTCTCCAAGTGCTCCCAGTACGCCGGTGCGTGAGCTGCCCCTCGATGCGACTGCTAGATATCTCCCTCGAAGGAATGCCTGCTGGAGCCGTCGACGACACGCGGGGTGCCCGTCTGAGAACAGACCTGACAGGACGTCTCAGAAGTCTACATGCACCTGCCCGTCATGGCCGTACCACATATTGTATTGCGTCTGCGCCAATGGAAGGGCAATTTCTACTACAAAGACAATCCATTATCTTGGCGCTGCGACCGTGCCAAGGTGAGAAAGGACCAAGTGTCGCTGACCTACATGGAAACTTGTTTTAACTTAGTATCTGCGCAAGTAATCGCGGTAGGAGCGATAAGACCAAAACTCGTCAGGTAGTTTCATGGTGCAACTCTCAGGAACGAGCCCGCAAGCCGACAAGAGCCTGCGCAGGGCATCAAATGAAGCGCGCCACGCGCCCAAAACCAGGCCCGCCTCGTTCAGCTCCAGCGACTCTGGGACTTCTTGGCAACAATTAGAGGAGCTTCTTCGGTGTGATGCACTAATTCTCTGCCCAAGGTATTATCCTGCGGCGCCCCAGCACAGCCAGGGGCCGCAGTCCACGGTGGCAACCCGCGGAGTCCCCACACCTGTTAGCGGCCTTGGTCCTCACGTCTTTTCAACCCAGAGACGCAGCCTCAGCCTGTTCTTGTTCGTGACATTGTTTTGTATCTAAAACCAGCTTGAAAGCACATAAACGACTAATTCTGTGGCACTCCTGTAAAATCTGATTCTGCTCTGCTCGCATCCACGCCTACTATACCAGCATCCAGGCCTCGCGTGCGTCTCCTGTCGACTCGTTCGCATCGTCACCAACCAACCTTGATCACCAGGCGCATTCAGCTTCAACCAAAGACCCCATCTTGACCCTTGCGAAGCAAAAGAGTACCCGAGAAACTCAAAGCCACGCCAATCCTTGAAATAAAACAGACTTGTTCACATCGGACTACCTGATTCGGCCACTTCTACCCGCCTAATTAGCGGGTGCATCAGGATAAGCCACCACCACTCAGCCGACCAGCCGTCAAGCCATTCACATCAGCTGGACAGCTGTCATCAACAATCCTACGCAATGCGATAACACGTTTTAAAAGACGGAGAGAAAAACCAGCATAACTTGTTGCTGAAGATGAGCGACCCTGCAGGCTCAGTCAGCCCCCAGAACGGCCTGAATAGCCCTGGTCCCGCCAAGAAGCGCAAAAGAAAGAGCCGCAAAGGCCTTGAGAAGCGTTTCATCTGCACTATAGAATCATGTGGAAAAGTGTACTCACGGGCGGAACACCTGTAAGTTTCTATGCTTTATTCACCTTCTTGGCATGCACTGACAATGCTCTCTCAGACAACGGCATCAACTTAACCACAATTCGCCGCAAACATTCAGCTGCGAGTATCCCGGCTGCAGCCGCACTTTTGTTCGCCCGGATCTCCTCAAACGCCATCTAGACAGACATGTGGCCAAAGGCACCCAGCTATCCGAGCGGACTGGCACATCAGTTCGCTCATTGTCACCACAGGCAAACACACACGCCGGTCCTTCCAATAGCTCGCCTGATACGGCCATGTACCAGCCAGGATACACGCATCAGGCACAATCTGAACCTATCCACGAAATTTACGCAGGAAGCGCTTCCACGCCGAGACATTTTGGAAGCATTGTAGCCGACTCTCATGTGCCCCCTAGCAGCACGGCCCTCCGAGGAGCCGCTCAAGTTCCACTTCAAAATATTGCCAACCACAATCCGCATCATGTTGACATGGGCTACGGCCTAGCATCTGCGAAATATACACCGACGCCAGGCATGCGAAACATCTCTCCCGAGACCCCGCCGGTGATGAACCAGACAATCATCTATGACCACATGTCCATGGGTGACGCCGGCCCTGTGTTTGGTGCCGATGCCGGGCTTCATAAATCTCCCACTGGTGGTATGCCCGAGGATTTTATGGTGTACCTATTTGATTCAGCACCAGACACTTCTAGTGCTGGCAACGGCATGCTGCCCCCCTCGTCAATGAAGTAAGGACTCTCTGCCAGTTAACGTGATATGGTTGCAGCTAACCAGCCACTGCAGTTACGGAGATCTCACCCAAAGTCAATACCCGAGTACCAACTCGTATCTCGCAAACCCGTCAGGCCCAATCCAGCAAATCGGACCACAGCAGATTATGTCGGTATACAACCTGTTGGAGCCGAATATGCCTGAAGCCAGCATGTCGGATGCCAGGAGCCAAGAGCTTTTTGACTATATCAAAGATCGATTCCACGGCAACGAAAGTGATGATTTGCGACACACAAGAAACTCGATTCTCTCTGGCGACCGAAGCAGAAATGACCACATGCTCAGCAAGCGAATGATGCAAGCCTATATAGGATCTTTCTGGAAGCACTTCAGCGCGCAGATGCCGATCCTCCACAAGCCAACCTTTGTCGCGGACAAGACGCCGACGATTCTTCTCCTCGCAATCATGGCAACCGGAGCTGCATGTCTCGATAAAAAGCGCGGAACTGAAGTAACAATGGCAGGCGTTCGCCTCTCGAACTTTCTCGTCACGCATCTACGATGGGAAGTGTTTATGGATCCAGGATTCCGCCCCCCAGCGAAGCTGTGGGTATTTCAAACGCTCATCTTTCTGGAGCTTTATGAAAAAATGTGTTCGACGAGAGAGTTGCACGAAAGGGCGCATATTCACCATGCGACCACCATCACCCTTATGCGGCGCGGTCGCAGCTTAATAGGAAAGTCTTCTTTCGACTCGCCAACACACGCAAGCGGCTCAAAACCGGTCAAGTCAGCAGACGAACAGTGGGAGCAGTGGATTACAAATGAGTCAACGAGAAGGGCCGCCTGCGCAGCATTTATGATTGATTCCGTCCATGCAACAATGTTTGGGCACTCTGCCGTGATGGCAGCCCACGAAATGCGGCTGCCACTACCGTGCGATGATTCGTTATGGACAGCCCCGAGCAGCGCCGAGCTCAGTAGGGCAGAGAGCAAACTCATGTCGCAAGGCGTTGCCCCCATCTCTTTCCTGGAGGGCCTCAAGCGGGTACTGAACAAGCAGCATGTGCGTACGACCTACTTTGGACGAGGGTTTCTGATGGCAGGACTACTCAATGTCACGTATCACTTGAACCAGCGCGACCTACAAGCCAATGTACTCGGCGGCGGCATGGAGAATGTACCTGGAGGTAGAGACAAGTGGCGGACTGCGTTGACACGGGCGTACGACTTCTGGAGAGTAGACTTTGACGAGTCTCTGCGTGGAAAGGTGCCACAACGCGATCCGTATAACACGGAAGACATTGACACGGAAATTTGCACCATGTTTGAAAGCCGAACCGTGCTACATCACCTTGCACACATGGCCATGCACGCAGATATTGTCGACTGCCAAATAGTTGCGGGAGCCAAACGTCTTTTAGGCCGACCTGTCGGCGCAAAAGAATTTGCAGCTGCACAGCGGCGCATTAAAGAAGACTGGGCACCTTCGGAGAAAGCTCGCGACGCGGCCTTTTACGCGCTGAAGCTCCTCCGCTTCGTGCTTGCGCCCGATCAGATCGGACGCAAGGAAGACGTGCCGGTGCGTTCGCAGCCCAGCCAGCCGTACGAGGTGCGAAACGACATTCTGCTCAACCGACCGTGGGTGCTCTACTTTGCGGCCCTCGTCATCTGGTGCTACGGATATGCGCTAGAGGGACCGAGTCTGCGATGCGCGGAACCAGCGACGCACTACGATCGCTGGGCGCAGATGCGCGGATACCTGTCCGTTTACGCGGGGTTGAGCGAGCCCAGCGAGCTGCTGGATTTGCGAGGCTTCAACGGGAATATATCATTGCTCATGGTGCTGCGAGACTCGCTGGGCCAGTCACGGTGGGAGCTGCTACATGAAGCGGGCAACCTACTGCAGAACTGCATAACACTGAGCCAGGGTCGTGTGATGGGATAAAAGGCCGCCATTACTCTGGAAGTGAAGGGAATTTTGCTTTTTCTTTTTTGGAAATCTTTTGATGTCATGAACGATTAAATACCCATGGCCTAAATCACTAAACATTGATCAATAGCTAATATATATTTTCATCCTTACGTGGTGCAGGCGAGACGTGCTGGTGACGGCCATGTTGCGATGGCGGCGGCGTGGGGGTGGAGCCGGATCTCGTCGACTGTAGGACACTAGGTAACTACCGATGGCCGGAGGAGCTCCGCTGTACCAGACGAATTGTGCAGACCACAATATGATTAAAGCCAAGAAGAGAGCGTGTGCAGCTGGAAAGTGTAAATATGCAGATCCTTTTTGTCAGCTAGCGTAACAAACAAGATGTCGCCGTCCGTGGGCGCGTCTCCCGTACCTCCAAGTCCATTGCCCGCCACCAAGCTCCAACGAGCGGATCCGGAAGACTTGCAGGCGGGGCCAGGCTTTATTAAGTCCGAACAGAAACCCCCGAAATCAATCGTCATCAAGGCCAAGACCCCATCAAAAAGTATGTCCGGCCGCCGCACGTTCACGGCGGACTTGCTCCTCTTCACCGTCTCTCCTTGCGCGCCTCTTGCCTGCCGAAATCGTCGGAAAAATATATTTGCAAAGACACACGATGCTGCAGCTCACAGCGCTACCACCCGAGCTATTGCACCAAATCTTTGTCTGGCTGGACCCCAAGGACCTGGGCGTGCTACCCCGCGTCTGCCGTTCGCTTCACGAATACGTCAAGAACAATTGGAAGTTGTGCCAGGATGTATACCTTCTTCACCTAGTACGTTGGACAAGAAAAAGGATTAGGCAGTGGCAAAACGGAAAAAAAAAACAAGCTAATGATTGATAGGATAAACCGCAAAATACAAAGATAGACTGGGAGCAAGCCCTGCATGATTATGCACGGCTCAAGATTATATGCGAACGCCCGGCGGCAGCGGACAAGGTAAGATTCTATCCCATCGTCCACAAATTTGCTCATTGTGCTATTGGAAGATGGCTAACACATACTCCTCTTCTGGCGCGCGTTCCGCAGGAGTCCGAGCTGCCGTTCGTCTTTCAAGCCGTGACGGACATTCTCGACCGAGCCTCGTCGCAGGGCCACACCAACGACAACTCCAACACGCACAGCGCGTCCCGCAACGCCGACTTTTTGCGGCATCTCTTTTCCGGCAGCGACTCTACGCGCGCCGCCTTCCTCGAGCGGTCCTTCATGTTTGACCGCGTGCGCTGCGAGCACCCGCTGCGCTTCCCGGCCGCCGACGACGCCAGCCGGCGCGAGGCGCACCAGCGCGGCGCCAAGCTGCACTGCCTCTACGGCACGCCCATCCTCAACGTCGGCCGCCTGCGCTCCACCCGCACCTATCCGTTTGCCTGCTCGACCGTCTACGACATGCGCGGCCACACGGAGCGCACGCGCTGGGGTCCCTTTCGCGACGACGGCACCGATCGCGTCGACTGGGAAAAGGTCGAGGCCGTCATGGTGGTCCTGGGGTACAACATCCACTCGAAGCGCTTCGTGTCGAAGCTCTTTAGCGATGTCTGGAGCACACCGTTTTCAGGATCGTGGTCTCACAGCTACATGTCCACACCACCTTCGCCGTCGCCGTCGCCGTCGCCGCCACCGTCGCCGTCACCACCGGCAGAGCTGTCTTCGCTGGAACTCAGCGACCCATATGGCGTAGCAGGCACGTGGTACAGAGTATGCGCCCTCACAGACTTCAACTTGTATCAAGAATTATGCTAACCCATTTCAGGTGGTGTGCTTTCTCGACTACAATGATTTCTGGAATTATAACTTTCCCATGGGCGGTGCATTTCCCGCAAATCTTCCTCGACCGGGCATTAGCGTCGGTGAAGCCACGCGACTGATAGTACTTAAGCTACGCGTAACAAAGATAGAGCCTCCTGGCCCTGAGGACGGCCAGGCTCTTCCTGTTGTACATTTTGAGGGCGACTCGAGGCTCTTGGACGATGGCTGGGATGCCAATGGCTCATCCGAACTAAAAGGTGCGACCTGGAATGCTGGCATGGTGCTCCGCGTGAACACTTTAGTGACTGACAGTAGCTACAGGAAAGGTTCGGCTGACCAAAGAAGGCGAAGTCCGCTGGACCTCATCTTCCATCTACAACGGAGAAGAGAGATGGAAGAGCGAAGGCATCCAAGTCGGCGGCGTCAGGTCAGCGCGTGGTGTGCTGGGCTTCTGGTTCGACAGCGACTATGATGCCAACGGGCCGGTGGGACCCACGGCCATATGGAAGGCGAGCGACTCGGAGGCACCGTACGGCAAGATTGCCGACATCCTACCAACAGGCTTCCTGGCATACAGCGCCCTTGTATCAGCGGACGACTCTGACCCCGAGGGAGAGATGGACTACTCGGCTGACGACGACGACGAAGAGGAAGAAGAGCTGGAGATTGACTACGAAACACTTCGGGGAGAGCTTCCAGCGCTACTATTAGATGCGAATATGGAGATTTTGGGTTCCGCACCTCCTGGAGAGGAAGAGACATGAGACTGAAAACGCAATATTGAATGTACACGAAACGGGGCGGATAAGAAATACATGTAACATAAAGCCGATAATATTTCCTCATTTTATATATATGACATCTACACATTTATCTATATAACGCTGTACAAAACACACTTGCTCTATTCCAACCAGACAGCAGCCTTGAGGCATCATCGCATCTCAGATCCAACCCTTGCCGTTTACATCTTGGAAGGCGGAGGGTCGGTGTTGACCTTGTCGTGGGTGCACGTCGCCAGGATTGCACCGTCCGACTTGCGGCGCAGGGTGCCCTTGAGCAGGGCCAGGCTCCTGCCGGCGGAGACGACCTCGGCCTCGAGCAGGCACTCGGTGCCGACAGGCGCGGGACGGAGGTAGCTGACGGCGAGGTTGCGGGTGACGCCCATGTAGCTCCAGAAGCCCGGCTTGGCGATGAGGGCCAGCGGCATCGAGGTGGCCCAGTCAAAGAGCGTGGCGATGGCGCCGCCGTGCATGTTGCCGGTGGCATTGTTGTGGCACTCGTCCACCAGGAACGAGAAGGTGACGGCCGGGTGCGGACGGTCGGACTTGATGGAGACGAGCTTGACGTACGGCGAGATGCGGCTCTGCCAGTTCTGTGGGTGGTGGTGGCGGGTGGTGAGTGAGTGAATGCGGTCAGCGGGCGGGCGTCTGGGGTAAGTCTCACCTCGTCTTTTTGGGCAGTAAATCCAACGAAGGCTTTGATGCGCTCCTCCGGGCTCATGCTGGAATCCATCTTGACGGTGTTGCTATGCGTGTGGTTGTGAGATGAAGCTATTGAGTGACGGCGGAGAGCTTGCAGTGTTTGTATAACCGAGCTAGGTTGGCTGATGGTCGACGCAGTCAAAGTAGGGAACGCGGCAAAGACGTCTGGGTATAAAATTGAAGACAGTTAGGGGGGTCTTCGCACTGTCAATACTGCTTCACCTTCCAGGCAGAGTGATGAGTTGGAGAATGGTGGTATGGTGAGATGTGAGTCTGAGATTGAGGACCTCGGGAACGGGGTTTCGGGAACTTGGTGTCTTGCGCTGTAGGTACTTGGTGGGGAGAGGCGCTAGTTACCCCAGTGCCTAAAGTCGCTGGTAATGATACAGGCATACCATGCTGGATTGCATGCACTGAAAAGAAGAAAGCCCCCCCCCGATTAAACGGAGATACATGAGACAACATCAAAGATTTCTTTAAAAGATTTATGAAAATGCATATTCAATGTTCTAGGTGCCTTGTATGACGACATGCTGAACTCCCTAAGCAAAGACCAATTGAACTGTTGGTTACTTGGTTACAAAGAATAGTAGAACGAGAAAGAATTTAGAGGAAATGGAATAAAAAGAATCAATCAGAGAATGAAGAAACAGAATTTAATTCGTCTTTAATCTACTCCTTATAAGTATCCGTACACAGCTCTGTAACTTGATCAGCAAGACGCCCTGTCGGCAACCCGCCATACGCCACGCTAGTGCCCCGGACCGCCGCCGGTTGCGGGCACCGCCCCAGGCTCTAGCTTCGGCCTCCTAGGACTGCCGAGGTACTTTTCACATGAGACAGGCCAGCGAAAACATTATTCAGCCATTTTCTCCATCAACTGCTTTCTTCATCACCACCCTCGCCGGCGTTGCTTCTCGACATGACTTGAGACGAATCTACGAATAATTACCACGCGCTACAGCTCCCTCGCGATTTCTGCCAACGTGCGCCGCCCTTGTTGCGCCCTCCAGCGCTCCGTTTGTCGGCTGCCTCGGCCGCCTCCGACGCATACTCTATTCAGCGGGATCTGACCTGACACCACCGCATCAGCGACCGTCGCCATGGAGTTTGTCACGGCCCTCCGGGGTACCTTTGACGACCAGAAGCCCTCGCTCTTCGAGGTGCTCTCCGAGCAGCAGCTCAACAGCCTGCTGCCGCCTACGCTGCGCTACCTGCTGACGGTCGCCACGCAGCGTCACCCGCGGTACCTGCTGCGTGCGCTCAACTCCTTTGACGAGCTCTACGCGCTTCTGATGCTCCTCGTCGAGCGACACTACCTGCGAACCCGCGGCGGCTCCTTCACGGAACACTTCTATGGCCTCAAGCGCGAAAAGGCCCTCCGCGGCGAGGTGCCCCGCGCCAGCATGGCCGCGCCGCACCTCGTGCGCGACACGCTCAAGCTCACGACCAAGGACGTCTGGATGAATCTTGCCGTCCTGGTGGGCGTGCCGTATCTAAAACGCAAGCTCGACGAGGGCTACGAGATCAATGCGCCGCGCGCGCTGCTGGGCGCTGCCTACACCCGAATGCCCGACAACCCGACGCTTCGCGATCGCTTCGTCCACTACTACCGATGGTTCCTGACCAACATATATCCCTCAGTAAACGCGGCCTACTATTTCGCCATGCTGGCGTTCAACTTGGCATACCTTTTTGACCGCACCAAATACCACAACCCGCTCATGTGGCTCATCGGCACCCGTATCCGCCGCATGACGGGCGCCGACTACCAGGCCATCGACGCCCTGTCGGCCAAGTCCAAGGCCGACGGTCGTCCGGGCCAGCCGCTCTTCTCGCCCCGCAACATCGGCTCCAAGGTGCTCTCGAGCCTGTCGATTGCCCTGCCAATGAGCATATTCGCGCTCAAATTCCTCGAGTGGTGGTACCAGTCCGACTTTGCCAAACAGCTCTCGCGCAAGGCGGCCGAGAACATTGAGCTGCCGCCGCCCATCATTTCCGGTCTCCTGGGCAAGCACCCGAAAAAGTCCACCGCGACGACATCGGACGAAAAGCAAGTTGCCGGGCCAGGGGACAATGATGATGGGGCCACCACCGAGCCGCACGAAGCGGAGCTCGCCGCCAAGGACGCTCCCATCGCCAAACCTTCACGGCTGCCAATATTTGTCGTCGCATTCCCCGAGGACTCGTCACTCTGTCCCATCTGCCGCGAGGATATTGTCACCCCGACAGTCTGCCAGACGGGCGTCGTTTACTGTTATACTTGCATCCACAGGTGGATCGAGGGCATGCACCAGAAGCAGGAGGATTTTATGCAAGATAAGCAAGGCAAATGGGAAAGCGGCCAGGGTCGCTGTGCTGTCACGGGGAGACGCGTTCTAGGTGGCACGGAGGGTTTACGTCGCATCATGGTCTAAGTCTGCGTGGCCGCAGAAGATTGGCGACGCGAGGGCCCGATGAACCAAACAGGAACACTGGGGCTTAGAATAGCTCATTTCACATTCTTGTCTGGCCGGGATGAAAAAAAAAAGATCTATACCAAGGGTCTT
This sequence comes from Aphanocladium album, assembly GCA_029218145.1. Taxonomy (NCBI): domain Eukaryota; kingdom Fungi; phylum Ascomycota; class Sordariomycetes; order Hypocreales; genus Aphanocladium; species Aphanocladium album. Next base: position 54,365 of record JARDXD010001242.1, read on the forward strand.
CCGTCTTGGGAAAGGGGAGACAATGTACATTACAGCAAGTGATTTCCTTTTTTGGATGGTGGTTGCATATATCGCGGCGTTTCACGTTCTATACCCTAGTACAATAGAAGATAAAGTGCAGAATTATGGTGGCGCCTTCTAACGTGCATTGATGTGTTGCGTCAACCTTGTTGAGGTATGTAAAAAGTGTCGCGAGCCAATGAGGTGGCGCCGTTGAGGAATCGACAACGGTGTTCTGGAATGTTGGCGATGGAGCCCTGCCACCCGTGCCTGGCCCGGCGACGACCAAACGGGGGGTCTAGCAATGCCCTCTCAGCTACCAACACGCCAGCAAACGCATCGAGAAAGAGGAGAACGCCTCCATGTCTTGGAAATTTTCATCATGCGTCGACCCAGAGACCGCATTGGGACCGTTTGTCTAAGACACCTACCCACTGCTGTCGTCCTCGCTACATCATCATTGGCTGGGAACGAGACGGCCAGGAACCCAATACTTCCGTTTCCATGCGAGACAGGCAGCATTGTTTCACCCGCTCACGATTAGAGGCGGGTGGAGGATGGAGGACCCCTCCTAAAATGCGCGAGCCACAGCGAAGCGTTGGCAGTCCATTGTTGCCAGCCGGGGGCGGCCTATTGTTCGAGCCGGAGCCTCACCCAGGCACTTGAGAATCGCCTCGCTCTGGAATGCTGCCTGTCACTCCAACCTCCGCGTGGTGTGGCTCGCGCGGTGACCTCGACTGCTCTAGTTACGGGCCTTTTCTCGCTTTTATTCTCCGACGCCATCGAAAACGGCAATTTCTCCAACACCAGCCTCGCTTGTCATAATCCTCATTCCAACAAGATGCTGGGACAAAGAGATTAGCTCGTCACCACCGCCGATCGTACCATGCCGTGCGTATATAGTCTTGTTGCCGCCCCGACAGTTCATGATGCTTTCTTAAGACCTTTCTCCCTTCTCCTGTACTCACCAGTCTTGAAGTATCATCTGTTCAAACACTGGAGACTTGGGAGCCTTTCTTGATTGGAGGGAACTCTTACATCAGTCTCTAGTGTCAGCAGACACACCAACCACGACCTCACCATCTTCCACTCCGCACATTGCCCAGCATGGCTTACTCGTTGGTAAATTCATACTCTGGCAATGCCCTCATCAACGGATTCAACTGGATGGACGGACAAGACTACTCCAACGGCTTTGTCCGCTATCAAAGCCAAGCCAACGCCGCCAGTCGCGGCCTCTTTGCCGTCGACGAGCAGACTGGTGTTGTTCGCCTCGGCGTTGACTACCAAAACACATACGATACCTCCTCCGGTCGGCCCAGTATCCGCATCGAAAGCAAAGAGGTCTACAACCATGGTCTTTTCATTGCTGACTTCCTTCACATGCCTCCGTCTCAGTGCGGTGTCTGGCCAGCCTGTAAGTAGACTCAAGATACCAACCAACTTGCTCGACTAACACCCCCCAGTCTGGGCTTATGGACCGAACTGGCCTACCAGTGGCGAAATTGACATCATCGAGGGTGCCAACACTGCTCATCGTAACATCATCTCCGCTCACACAACCTCTGGGTGTCAGCTCGGTAACGATGTCTTGAACATGGCCTCTGGTAATTCTCAAACGAAAAACTGTGACGTTGGCGACAAAAATATTGGCTGCGGCTACGTGCCTCCTGCGCAAGATACTTCATCTTACGGCGATACCTTCAACGCTGTTGGTGGTGGCATCTATGCCATGCAGTGGGACGATGACTATATCAAAGTCTGGCACTTTGATCGCAGCTCCGCCCCCGCTGATATTTCTGCCAAGAAGCCGAAGCCCGAGGGTTGGGGCAAGCCCCAAGCTGTGTACGGTGGCCAGAGCTGCGATATCAAGTCTCACTTCCGTGACATGAGCATCGTTCTCAATATCAACTTCTGTGGTGATTATGGCAACGCCGTGTGGGCCAGCGATGGTTGCACTGCCCTCGCTCCCACCTGCTCAGAGTGGGTGGCTAAAAACCCTGCTGCGTTTGCCAACGCCTACTGGGATGTCAAATACATTGATGCATATGTGCAGGGTGCTGGAGGCAGCGTCAGCCATTCCAGCAGCAGCATCAGCAGCATCGGCAGCATCAGCAGCATCAGCAGCATCGGCAGCATCGGCAGCCTCAGTCAGCTCAGCAACATTGCAACCGCCTCCTTCACTCGTCTCCCGAGCACTGCTAGCGGCAATGGCTCATACACTCGTTTCCCCGCGGGCAACAGCTCTTCCACCGCCTTCCCCACGAACCCGACCTCAGAGCCTACTATCTGGACCACGAAGACCCGAACCGAGACCAGTACCGTCACCGTCCCCCGCAGTGCCATTCCGACCGCTAAGCTGCCTTCCTCTAGCAGCAAATCTCACCCCAACCCGGCCAACCTGAACGACTTTTCTTATCTTGGCTGCTTTGGCTCTAGCAGCGACTTCAAGTCATTCGACAAGGTTGCTGACAGTCCTGACATGGATCTCCAGAAGTGCACAAGTCTCTGCAAAGGCAAGAAGTATGCTGGTGTCTTTGACACGAGCTGCTACTGCGCTTCTGAGCTGGATGCAGACACTCGCGTCAGTGCCGACACTTGTGACACAAAATGCCCCGGTGACAGCAGCAAATTCTGTGGTGGCCGCATCAAGAAGAACGGCAAGTACAACAATGGAATCGACGCCAAGGCCAACATCACTCTCCCTGAGACCTCTAGCTCCGCCTCTGGCATACCCATGCCTATTGCGACTAGCGGACAGATAGGGAACTTTACCAGTCCCGAGAAGCCTGTTCCCGGCGACAGTGGAAGCCCTATCGTAAAGGCCAACTCTACTGCCCCAGAGACTCCCGATGTCGTCAATCCTGCTGCTAAGTTCAATTCTACCTATCCCCAAATCACCACCGCCAGCTCGAGCAGCTCTATCTCCAGTGCTTCCGCCTCCAGCAGCACTAGTTCGAGCTTGTCTACTGGAACTGCCACCACTGGTGTCATTGCCCCGTCCAAGTTTAAGTCGACTGGCCCGGAGATCCCAGCCCCGGCTCCCATCAGCTCCGAGACCACCTCCTCTGATGTCCCGGAGGTCACCATTCCCGTCTACCCTCTGCCCAAGGAGAAGGACACTGGTACCGCCAACTCTAGCAGCAGTAGCTCCGCTGTTGCCGAGAGTTCCCCTGCCCCGGAGGTGCTCCGCAACTCAACTTTTGTTGGCCGAGGCATCCACGCTGCTCGCTCCCTGATGTACAAGAGCATTCACCCTGGCATGATGGACCGTCGCGAGGTTACCGACTTCTTGCTCACCGTCTACGCTGCTGTTGCCAAGGAGGACCCTCCGAAGCCACCCCCGGGCATGGGCATTCAAACCCCCAACACCGCTGCTAGCACGACCAGAACCATTGTGACGACCATCACCTACCAGACTGTCCACCCTACGAAACCTTCTCAGATCATCAACCAAGAGTACGTCACCACCATTGTCAAGGTTCACTGCGGCTGCACAGAGAGCGCATCTGCCACCCCCACGCCTGTTCAAATGACTACCAAGGTTATTCCTTGCTCGTCTTGTGGTCCCCAGGGTGAAAACCACCTTACAGTCACGGTTCCCCACACAGTCACTATCTCCACGCCTGCTCCCGCCAACTCTGCCACCAACACTCCGATCAAGCCTTCTGTCGGAACGGCTGTCTCCAGCGGCAAGGTTCCTACTGTTCCGACAAGCCCTCCCATTGTTGCTGGTGCTTCGGGTCTGAAGGCAACTTCTCTGCTCTTTACCACCATGCTGGCCATGGTTCTTCTTCTGTAAAGAGGAAAAGAAAACTACCAAAAAAAGTACGGGTGATTTTATGCATGTTTTTGCACGGAGTGACACAAAATAGATTGACATGATACATGAGGAGGCCCTAAGAGGAATTAACAGACAGCATCAAGCGATTGGAATTTCTGGTTCATTATTAATTCAAGTACACAATGGCATGCAATATACAGTTGCACACTGCATTCGCAGGTATTTCTTAATGTAGATCGTCAAATGAACGATAATATTAGCTAGATATCAAACCAAATGGCAAAATTTGAATCAATAATTTTATTTTAAGCAATGAATTGTCTTGCTGAGTCTTTTAACTTTATTGAAGGTACAAAAAGGAGATGCCTGGTCGTTTGGTCTGGGCGGGCAAAGCACAACAAACACAGCACGTATGCGTCATCACTCGATATTTTAACAACAGAGTAACAAACGACCGCCGTTTGAATTAAGAAAAACTTTTCAGTTGTCAAGCACGGGCCCAATGTACCCCGCACACATATGCATAGCAAAAACATTTCATCTTTGCTACCCGTGTCTTAACCCCTCTCCTTCCTTCTCTCTCAGACATTGCCATTTTTGACTGTGATTTTTCATCATAGTCATATTGCCCGCTCGCCAGTCGCCGCCGCCTCCGCCACCGCCGTATTTCGTCTGGAAACCCTGTGGATCGTATCCCAGGGCTTTCCCAAAGCTCTCCCGCCCCTCTACGATTCGTCGTCAGAGTCACACAAGCATTCTGCGGACCCTGTCCCAGGATCTATCCCCTTATTCTATGTACACTGTGCTAGAATTTCTTTGAAATGTCTTCTTCAAAGACTAAACCTCCGACTGTCGCAAACCCAACCACGGGGAACAAGAGTACCACCAGCCAGTCGATCACCAAGGGCTGCGCCGTCTTTTTTGGAAGGTCTGGGGAACTTGTCGCCGCCTCCCCCGGATTGGGAGTGAGTAAGATTACTGCCCGATACAAGCTCATTTCCTATTCAGGCGGAAATTCCTACATCGGCTTCACGCTTAGCTTCCCGCTCCCGGCCGAATTCCAGAGAGCCAATCATCTGTCCGGGCATGGCATCCAGTACACTCGTGAGTTCTTAACTTCTTCGATAACAAAACAACACCAACAGGTTACAGTGAACAGCCAGACACAGGATGCGGTCTTGGCGTCAGATTATATCATTGGCGTCAGGTTTCCTCGGAATGCAACGATCCTTCTCGAGGACATTCCGCTAGCCCATGTTCATTCGCTTGTCGGTCCCACGAAGAACCCCCGTTCCATGATGATTGCTCGTGTGCAACTGCAGCCCGGCAGCCCGGCAGTTGTGACTGGTTTCGGTGTTCCGTTCGCGAAATCCCGCTGAGCCGGAGCTGGAAAGCTGGATCAATGACCATAAGCCCATGCCTGGAGGTCATACACTCGCCGAGTTTCTTGCACAACAGGAATTCACAATATTGTTGGATCTTGATGTGGCAGTGACAAACCGGAATTTTGGTCAACATAACCTACGGCCCCCGTTCGCGTACCCATATGCGCCCCCGGTGACCAGAGAGCTTTCCGATTACAAGGATCAGGCCAAGAACAACCCGGGCCAGGCGTTTTTACCGCGTTTTGACTACTCGGATTCCTCAGAGTTCACGACTGTGGTCAACCACGCCACTTTGCAGGATGTCATGTGGATCGATGACATCGCGATCAAGTTACGGGAAACCAAGATGCCTGCGTACTTTGCCGTTCTTGACTCCGTAGAAGGCCTCGCAAGCACTCAGAGGTTCTACGTTGTGGTGGCAATGAACAAGTACCTGGTGCCCTCAATGCAGGCAGAGTGGCGCCGTCTCACGAAGTCGCAGACTTTCTTTAAGCTACAGCTTGGTACGATGAAGCAGGACAAGAAACAGGTTCCGGTCTAGTGGTACGTAAGCCCCCATCAACTTGCATCGGCGCATTTGTTTGCCTTGCGTCTTTGTCACCGTCGGAGTTTTCACTGTTTTCACTATCTTCACCGGTTTCAACTATTTCTGCTGTCTTTGCTATCTTTGCTGTCTTTACTACTTTTGCTGTTTCTGTTATTTCTATGGCTGTGTTCTGATTTGAATCTAGGCAATGTGAATTGGTCTTGAATCGCGAGAACATCGCGAATTTTGACAATTTACATCCAACACACAACCATGAGCTCGTGTTACGTGTCCAACGTCCTCCTGCCAACGCTCCTGGTTCGACATGGCATGTCAAAGCATTTGGTAGCCGCGAAGTCGCAAATCGCGCGTATGAAGCCAGCGAACAGCATTGGGAAAGCGTGCCGTTGTGCTTTGACTCTGGTATCAGCGATGCGATGCGAAAGGTTGACGCTGCCTTCGGCGTCCAGGAGGATGCGGATCCGACTGACATGGCGGCATTCGGTATCGTATACAAATACGACAAGAAAAAGCTCGTTTTCAAGCCGGGCCAGGAAGATAAGATTGCTAAGATGGACAGTTCCCGGCTTCTTCATCGGTCATTGAACTTGGGACGAGGTTTCTATATATGGATGTCTCAGTCACCCACGCCACCGTTGTCTTTCGGTACCGAGATACGGCCCCTCCCAGTTGCCAACTGGTTAGATATTGGTAACGAGACCTTGGTCAGGGCCATTATCGACGAAGCTGTGCCTTCGGATCGCGCCCGTTTTAGGGCATATCTGAGCAAACGCCCCCTGGGTCTTGCACTTATTGTTGCTGTAGGTATTTGCAGGTCATATGAGAAATCAATGTTGCTGACTCTGTGGTAGGGACCTGACACCGGCCAGACGACCTGCCTCGCCGTTGTCTGTATAGCCATGCGACTAAGCATCGGCCCGATCCTGGGCTCTGCGCCGACCTCAATGGCGACCGACTACCTCGCCGAGAGAATTGACGTGCGAAGCCGAGCTGTTGTGCAGCGGTACCAGCAAAACGGTGGTCCGATAGGAGAGCATCGGCCTAGACAATTGCTGGTCGTTCGCGCCTATAATATCGAGGACCAGACCAGGGCCCTCAGAGCTCTCCTAGAGAACCCCGAACTTGAGGAGGATGCGGTAATTGCGGGCGAGTTCAAGACCTCTGCGAGCTGGAAGAAGCACCTGTCGCTGGCATACTGGGCTCTGACTGTGTTGGAATCACCTGCTGGTGAGAAGCTGCACATGGATGCCAGTCTCCATCTCTGGTCACTTCACACAGCCATCGACCAAGTTCCCCGTTGGACGCTGTTACGCGACATTGCCGCGGGTAAATTGACTTTCCAGAAAGCAGTGTCAGAGGGTCTCCATCAGAAACATTTGGAGATGCTGATGCAGGCAGTTCTGGAGGGGGCTGATGTGGTTTGCTGCACCCCGGCAGGCTTCCACAACAACCAGCCACTCGAGAATTGGAAGTGGACTGTTGCCAGAGGCATAGTCGTGAATGATGCCGCCAGTATGCACATACCCGACCTGCTCAGTGTATGGGGCAACTGCATGCGCAATTGTGCTCTTGCTGGCGATCCCAAGCAGCTGCCGCCCGTTGTTGCGACGAAGACAGAGTTGCTGGCGGATGGTAGCTTAATCAACCGGTTTGCCGCATCGTGCAAGAATTCGCCGCTGTTGTACTATATGACAATGGGGATACCAGTTTATCGGCTTGAGCAGCAGCTGCGCATGGCCAACGGTCTCTTTGACATGGTTTCGAAGATCATTAATCCCGATGTGCCATTGTCCTACGCACCAGGATGCGCCATTGATTTGCCGAGGTTCAAAATCGGTCGAGACTTGGAAACCTTCATGCTCGCAAAGTTCTCCCGGCTCAGGAATTCACCCGTTGGCAAGCTTCTGCCAATTTTTGTCCACTGCAGGGGCACAGTTGCGACTCCCGACCCGGCAACAGGATCTCTTCGTAACCCCGGGCAAGCCAAGGTTGCCCTTGATCTTGTCGCAGAGTTTGTCACAGTATTCAAGGCAGATCCGCGCCGCATTGCCTTGATTACTCCATACGTCGGCAATGTCGACACGATGAAGTACATGCTGAGGAGCGACCCGGCTTATGCGATCTTGAAGGGCATACGCTCGCTGGCGAATATCGACTCCTTCCAGGGCAGTCGGGAAAACGACATTGTATTCGTGGTTATGGGGACCACAGGTCCGACGCCTGGTCCTGGTTTCACGACGGACGAGCAAAGACTCAACGTCATGCTCACTCTACACCGCTGCGGACTGGTAATTGTCGGCGACCTTTACGTCGTTGGCAATCCGAGCTCAGATGGTGGCAAGGTTGTGGTGATGGATGCGGAAGGCCGCAGGTCGTATAAAAAGGCGACCGCCTTGAAAGCCGTGCATGCTGCACTACTCATGGTTGGACGTGTTGCCACCATCTAGTCTATTTAGTTTATCTAGATGCTAGTCTAGATACTAGGAAAAAATTCACTTAAGTGGACTCATGCACCTTGGCATCTGTGAAACAGAATGTAGCTTGCCTATGAGCCTCCACTTCCACTTATACCCTGGGTACCACTTTTGAGCTTCAGCCCCAGAGAGCGGAGCGCTGAAATGGCCCGTCGCCCGTTTCTAAATATATAGCTGTCATCCGAAGTCATTTCTTCCCGACCAATCTAAAAACTAGACAGTCTTGGTTGTTGGAAAGCTAGACATCCAATTGGACCCTGCTCGCTACTAAGCATGTAAGTGCCACACACACACTCCCTTTCGCAGACAACCCCATCTCGGAATCTTCCGAAATCTGACAAGAACCTAGCGCCCGCCTACTCCTCCACCACACACATATCCAACACCAAGTTAGCCCCAAGGAACCATGGACTGGAAGCAACTCCAGGGCAACGACCCGACGGAGACGGCTGTTATTGCCGTTTCGATCGCCTCGTCCGTGCTATACCTCGTCAACGTCCGCGCCGCCCCGAGCAAGACGCGCATGGTGTACAAGACGGCGTCGACGGCGCTGCTCGCGTGCTTCGCCGCCCTGCGCGCCGGCCGCACGTCGCTCCTCGTGCCCGCGCTGGCGCTCGGCTCGCTGGGCGACGCGTTCCTCGCATGGCCCGGCGAGCTCAACTTCCTCTGCGGCCTCGGCAGCTTCCTCGTCGCGCACCTCTTCTACGTCGCGCTGTTTGCCGGCCTGGGCGCCGGCCAGGCGCAGATCTGGGCCGAGTCCTGGCGGCAGGGCGTCGCGGGCGCCATGATGCTGCTGGGGCCGGGCATGGCGGTCGTGCTGATGCCGCGCGTGGCGGCCGCGCTGCGGGCGCCCATTCTCATCTACACGGCGACCATCCTGACCATGGTGCTGGCCGTGCTGACGGTGCACAACGAGACGATTGTGGTCGGCGCCGTGCTTTTTGCGCTGTCGGACTCCATCTTGGCGACGGAAGAGTTTGTAGTCTCGAGGGAATCGGGACATCGTCCTTGGATGCAGCATGCAGTTTGGATTTTGTATTATTCGGGTCAATTTTTGATTGCATCTGGCTTCTGAGCGATGAGCTAGAATGTAAATATATACATGCAAATGCGCTAAATGTCCACTACAACAGCTCGCGACTTGATGCGGCCCGTGTCGCCGTACATCTGGGCAGCATTCACCATGATACTTCCCTGGGCACCTCTCGGGCCACCCATGAGCCATTTCCATGCCACGCCTTGTATTCCGTAGTAGACGACCTGCCACATGTAAATCCACGATCGGTTGGGAATAAAATCCATGATCGGGCCACGGCGAGGGCGAGAGAGTAGCGTCTCGTATGCTGCCTGCATATCGTCAAAGTAGATGGGTTCCTGTCCGTACGCCCAGTGGCAGTGGCCGAATACATGGAGCCGTGGCTTTACGCGCCATACTTCGCGCAGCAGATGGGGGCACCCAATTCCAAGGTCGAGGTGATTTTTCTGCAATAATCAGAACAAAAGTCCCGAAGACGGCCGAAGGGATTTTTGGAAATACATACGGGAGGAGTATGGGTGACGAGGATATCCGTCTGCGGGGGTATTCTGTTGTACCATGGCTGTGTGATGGGAGTGTATTGGAAGCTATTGCGGTCAGCATCAGTTTGTATACATGTGTTGGATCTGAGTCAACATACGCAAATTCCTTTGGTCCGCATTCAGGAACGTCACCAGCACCAAAGATGTTAATCTTTCGCCCATTGACCTCTTGCACGGTCATGTCGCCCTGGAGGAACAAGATGCCGCCCAAATCGACCTTTGCCTTGCTGCGCACATCCTCCTCTAACCGCGAGCGTCGATCAAAATAACTGTCGTGATTTCCTGCCACCACAATCTTGACCGGGTGACTGAAGCTGTTGAGCCAGTCGAGCTGCTTCTGGATGTCGGCGGCGGTACCCGCGTTGGTAAGGTCGCCCGCGTGGACCAGAATGTCGCCGTCGGGCACCTCGACGGTCTGGTCGTGGGTGTCCGAGATGCAGACCACGCGCACGGGCTCCTTGTTGCGCGGCGGTCGAAATGGCCGCCCTCGCAGCCAGATGAGGATGTGGTAGAGGTTGATGGTGAGGAAGGTGAGCGGCGAGAGGAGCAGGTGGTCAAGCACGGTGAGGTTCTCCCACTGCGACGAGCGCCGCAGGCCGAGGGTTTGTAAGAGACCCATGGCGGAGCGTGAAACCTGCTACTTTCTAGAAGAAGCGAGCAAGGAGAAAGTGACAAAACAGCCGCGTTTGTCAAAGCAATTAAGGTTGCCGCTGAGGAAGCATTGTTGATGAATGTTGGAAAGGTGAGGGGCGAGCAAACGAGGTCATCGAGGTACTTGTTGCTGCACCAAAATATTGTGCGGATGAAAGTACCTTTGCTAGCGGTGGCTATAGTGGATCTATAGCGTGTCGCGCCCTGTAAGTCAAGGATCCTCATCCACTCTGACGCCCACGTTGGCAGCTCTCCTCAATGGGAATCAAGAACCTAGCTTGACGACATGTTTGAGGAGAAATTAGCCCAAATTCCACAACAATACAAATTATTTCCATTCATAACCCATTTGCAGCACGTCATTAAGATAGCGTGCTGCGGCGCGGTAATGCTTCTGACAGCCGAGTGCCGTGGGCCGCGCTCTATCTATACAAATAGTGGAATCACTTTTTCACCAGACAAAATGCGACAAACTGCGTAAAGGGCGCGGAATGGCACGGTCTCCCTTTTGATGTTTGGTGCCGCTTCGCATTGTTAGATTTGCTGTCCTTTTGGTGTGTGTGGGAATTTGTCTGCTCTGTCGACCTTGGGTAATAGGTGGTGGAGCGACGATTTGTCTATTCAAGATCTGCCACCAGATCCGTCGCGCAGGGCGCGTCGATTTGTCTAAATGCCACTCTTGGCTCGGCTCAGAGCCGTTTTGCATGGGAAAGTGAGAATGGCATTTTTGACTATTTTAAAGGGTTGGCTTGCCGACTCAGATTTCCAGATCTCAGACTCAGATCATCACCATTGCACTACAGCCTCCACTGTTCAAAGCCACATATAAGCAACAATACACCGGAATTGCAGTACTTGAAACAAAACAAAAACAATTCATAGTTCGAAGTCAATCTCAACCAATCAAAATGCTCGACCTCATTCGAGAAGCACCACTCGGGCAAGCCATTCGCCTCTTGTCTGGCAACAAGCTCCTTCAGTATCCTGAAGAGAGGCCTGGCTTCCAGCTGCCGCCTGAATATCTGGAAACACTTTCCCAAAATGAAAAATCCGCCTCCTCTCAGACTTTGACTGAGGAATCGACACCATCAGTTGCCGACCAAAGCGACAGCTCCGAGTCCCTCAAGAATGAGGAAGCCAGTTACAATGACGACACAGTCGAGGCCCAGCGTCAGCTCGCACTTGCGCGCACCAAATCAGCGCCCATTGCACCTCAGAAGACTGCAGATGGCATCGTGTTGGTTGATTGGTATACCACTGACGATCCCGCAAATCCTCAGAATTGGTCTACATCGAAGCGATACTTTGTCATTTTTGTCCTCTGCTTCTACACCTGGACCGTGTACTGCGCCGGACCCATCTACGCCACCGCCGAAGAAGGTATTCAAAGGGAATTTGGCGTGAGCGCGGTGGCTTCCACCCTCGGTCTGTCGCTCTACATTCTGGCCTACGGCGTGGGTGATCTTCTCTTCTCGCCCTTGACTGAGATTCCAGTCGTCGGGCGCAACCCGGTCTACTATGGCACCTTCATCGTCTTCTGGATCCTGTCCTTTCCCCAGGTCTTTGTCAACAGCTTCGGTGGCCTTCTCGCCATCCGATTCTTCCTCGGTTTCTTTGGCAGCCCCGCTCTGGCCAACGGTGGCGCGACCATCGGAGACATGTTTGACGCCATCCACATTCCCTACGGCCTCTCCTGGTGGGTGTTTTCTGCATGGGCCGGTCCTGCTTTCGGTCCTCTTCTGGGTGGCTTCGCTGCCATGGCCAAGGGCTGGCGATGGCCTCTGTGGGAGATTGTCTGGATATCCTCTCCTGCCCTCCTACTCCTTCTTACCCTCATGCCTGAGACGTCTGGGCCCAACATTCTTCTCCGCCGCGCCAAGCGCCTCCGCAAGCGGACTGGTGACAACCGCCTCCAGTCGCAGAGTGAATTGGACCAGCGTGCCATCAGCACGGGAGAAATGGTCAAGGCCACTCTGGTTCGCCCCGTCGAGATCATGATGAAGGATCCTGCCATCTTCTTCGTCAACGTGTACACTGGCTACTTTTATGGCGTCTTCTACACTTTCTTCGAAGTTTTCCCTATCGTATTCCCCGTCTTCTACGGCATGAACCTTGGCGAGACTGGTCTCACCTTCCTGGCCTGCTTCATTGGCGTGACCATCGGTCTGCTTGCATACTTTGCATACCTGTACTTTTACATGGTTCCTGACAACAAGAAAAACGGCCTTCGCGAGCAAGAGCATCGCCTCGTTCCCGCTATTATCGGATCTATCCTGCTGCCTGTCGGCCTGGTCATTTTTGCCTGGACCGCCCGATCAAGCATTCACTGGGTAGTTCCTCTCGTCGGCCTAGGTATTTTTGTCGTTGGACACTTCTGGGTCATGCAGTCTCTCTTCATCTACATCCCACTTTCTTATCCCAAGTATGCTGCTTCTCTCTTTGCTGGCAACAGCATCTGGAGATCTGGTATCGCTTGCGGTTCTGTCATCTTTGCTCGTCCACTGTTTATCAATCTCGGTGTTGACTGGGGTACCACACTTTTGGCCTTTTTCAGTGTCGTTGGAATTTTCGGTACGATTGGTCTTTATGTCTTTGGCAAGAAGCTCCGTGCAAAATCCAAATTTGCACAAAGCTAGACGTGTGTCGTTCTTCAACACGGATTCATGTGAGAAAATTCATGGCAGAAATTCTTCGCTCTCATGGCCCTTAATAGTTCATTGGTTCTATTACCTAGCACCTATTATCTAGCACTCATAGACTTGCATATTTTAGTTTTACTGGAAGTTTTGTTTTTAATCACAACTTTTATAACCAATTCCCCTCATATACCTGCAATGTCATGACATTTCCTTCCTATGCCATCTAGGTTTGCTGGTATCTGGATGGGAAGATGCACGGGTTGTTTCCTCAAACATACATATCACATTTCCTGAGGACTTTTTCTAATAAGCCCAACCAGCGCGACAAAGGCTCGGGCTTATAATTCCGGGGGGTAAAGCGCTCAATCATACCACTACCCTAAACAGCAAATAGTAAATAGATTTACCATGTAAAACACTATATCGACATATAAGACTATCATACGTAGTCAATCTTTAACGTACCTAGCATAAATCATTTGATCTTTTTTCTTTTCTTCTCATTATATCCAATTCTCTGAATTGGTAGCATTGTGTTCTGCAATTTACTAGACACCAGAGAAAAGACTGCCAGGGTATCGAACTTTTACCTCACACACAGTAAAACGGAGAACAGACGCTTACAAGAAGGAGATGTCGTCTATTTGCTTTAACAGCAATCAAAGGCAAATTCGACCTTGCGCACTCTAATGTGCTCGGTCAGACTTTGCGCTACAATGTCGACGCCCCACACGAGCACCAAGATTCCCGTAGCAACGCTTGGCCAGTCACAGCGTCATTGGCGTCTGATCATCCATGGTGGCGATCTTGGGTCACAAAAACTTGATTCGAGCCATTGAATCCATTGACGAGATCACAAAACGTGAGCAAACTACACCTTTGACGGCGATTCAATTTCATTCTTCTGCAACTGTAGTCCTCGGTACGCAGCCACCCGGGGGACATAAAAGGCGAGCAGCCCAAATGACCTTGACGAGAACCTTACAGCTTATGGCTAGAGTTAGTTACTTTAGTGATACAATAGAGAAAATACTTTATAGTAAGACATTCTCTAGATAGAATAATGTTTCTTATATGTTTTATTTCCTTAAAAATCTTTTCCCTTTTTTTTTTTCTTTTTTCTTCTTTAATAGATTTTCCCTATTTATCATAGTTTTCTTATCCTTTCAAGACCACTCGATCCTTTTGTTACACTGGTGCAGCCAGGTCCATCTCATTCCAGACCCACGATACTCGCCAGGATCTGTGCGGTGCGAAGCCAAAACTCCACCACAGCTCCCGTTCGCAGCTCCACCCCTGCTCGCACCACGTCATTCCGCCTCGACCCTGGACGGCGTTTTGCCCCCTCCTCTTCTTCACTTTTACATGTACATGTATGGTCCATGATGGAAAAGACCTCGATCGCAATGGCGTCTCCCAAGAAAGACGGCAGTGTCGAAGCCAATAATGGGTTGGTTGCCAAAACATAGCTCGCCCGCCCCGTGATAACCAGCCGTGCTAACCGCTACCTCCTGAACATTAGCGTCGACTATGTCCTCCACTACAAGATTCCCTCCAAAGGTACGATGCGCACATCTAGAGAGAGAGAGAGAGAGAGAGAGGGAGAGAGAGAGCACACTCTCCAAAAACAAGAGACTCGCTAACACATTTGCAGAAAAGGCAGCAGCCGAGGCTGGCTACATCGAGCTCATCAAGGCTCTGACCACGGTCGGGTTGGCCAGCGAGGTTCGACGCGCCAGCAAGGACTCGCTCTACGTTTTTGTCAAAATTGCTTCGACCGACCTGCTTCAACAGCAGATTTACAGATCTCGACTCCAAGACTGGCTGCACGGTGTTCGATCAGCCAGCCCCGATCACGATGTCGCCAAGACGCTTGAGAACGAACCGGTTACCGAGGCCGAGCGCCTCCGACTTGTATATCTCATGATGACCAAGCCAGAGAATGAGGGTGGCGCTGGCATCACCGAAAATGCCGGAAAATGGAAACACGTCGATGCCATTTTCCCCCTTCAAAATCTCGCTTTCAACAAGTCCTGGATCTCCAACTGGGGCGGTAAATACCTCCTTGAAGAAAAGGACATACATGATATCCGTGCCACATTTGGCGAAAACATCACCATGTACTTTGTCTTCTTGCGATCGTACCTCCGCTTCCTGGTTATTCCGTCAGCCATTGGATTTAGCGCCTGGCTGTGCCTAGGCCAGTTCTCCATGATTTACGCTGTTGCTACATGCCTGTGGTCGGTTGTATTTTTTGAGTACTGGAAGAAGAAGGAGGTTGATCTTGCTGTTCAATGGGGTGTTCGACACGTCTCTGGCATCCAGCAGCCGCGTCCTGAATTCCAATGGGAATTTGAACAAGAAGATCCCGTCACTGGAGAAGCTCTCCGTGTCTACCCTCCCATGAAGCGCCTCCAGACGCAGATTCTTCAAGTTCCCTTCGCTCTTGCGTGCGTTGTTGCACTCGGAAGCCTTTCACTCACGGCAATCTCTCTCGAAATATTCATCAACGAAGTCTACAGTGGTCCCGGAAAACAATACCTCGCTTTTGTCCCGACCGTAATTCTTGTTGTCTGCACCCCAATCATCTCTACCGGCCTGATGACAGCTGCCAAGGCGCTGACAGATCGCGAAAACTATGCGACTGTAGATGCATACCACGCCGCTCTGATTCAGAAGCAGTTTGTGCTCAATTTCATGACTTCTTACATGCCCCTCCTTTTCACCACCTTTGTCTACCTTCCATTTGGCCATGTTCTTATCCCTGCTCTCGACTTTTGGAGACGAACCGCTCAGACGATTACCTTTAGCAAAGCACCGCTTGCGACGCGCGAGTTTCATATCAATCCGCAACGTATTTCGGCTCAGATGTTTTACTTTACTGTGACGGCACAGATTGTCAACTTTGCTACTGAGCTGGTAGTTCCATATGTCAAGCAGAGGGCCTTTGCAAAGGCCAAGGAAATTCAAGCTAAACGGAGCGAAGAGACTGTTCAGGATAACCCGGAAGAGACTGAGTTTATGAAGCGAGTCCGCAAAGAATACGAAATGGATGTCTACGATGTTACCGAAGACTACCGTGAGATGGTTATGCAATTTGGTAAGCAGTAACTGTGGATTTGGACAAATGGACTGAAAACTAACCGTGTCAAGGCTACCTTAACCTGTTCTCTGTCGCTTGGCCGCTGGCACCATGCTGCTTCCTCGTCAACAACTGGGTTGAACTTCGCTCTGATGCTCTCAAGATTGCGATGAGCTGTCGCCGTCCCGTTCCATGGAGAGCTGATTCTATTGGTCCTTGGCTACAAACTCTCGGTGTCCTGTCGTGGCTCGGTAGTGTCACCAGCTCCGCAATTGTCTTCTTATGCAGCAGAGACAGGGACGGTGAGCGTGGCGCCGCCTCCAACTTCACAGCGTGGGGCCTTCTACTTAGCATCTTGCTCGTTGAGCACTTTTACTTCTTGGCGCAGATCATTGTTCGCACGGTTTTGGATAAGCTGGAGAGTCCCGGACTGCAGAAGGAACGCAGGGAGAGATTCCTAATGAAGCGTCGTCTGTTGCAAGACCATCTTGGGCAGGATGTGGCTGACCGTGCTGCGGCCCCAGGTATTGAAACTGCAGAAAAGATTACCCGTGCGGCCCTTGAGGAAGAGGCGAGACAGACTTCTATCCGTGGCAAGGGTTCGCCTGCTGAGATGTAAGCCGCCAATTTCATCATGGATATTTTGTTACAAATTTGCTAACAACGTTGTCAGCTTCTGGCAACGCCAGCATGGCATGCAAGAGACCATTGATGTCGGTCGCACGTTCATTACCCAGATGGTGAGTAGAGGTGCGCGGCTGCAGATGGAGAGTAACATGAACTGACCGGGATAGGATGCCAAAAGCAGCAAGCCAGCCAGCGCCCCGCGGCCGAGCCCCCAAGCATAAGTAGATGACGGGAGCAGTCGAAACTGTACTTCTAGCCGAGGCCGCTGGGCCTCTGACCTGTCCTTTTTCATAAAGAACCGACCACGCCGAATATTCGTTTGGATTGGAATTATAAATAAACACTACAGTTACTATGCTAAAAATGAATGTGCAGAAGAACTATAATGATCTCGTGCAGGAAACGTGGGCGCGGTTGATGGCGCGCATATAGGTGATCACAGCAAGCAGGCAGAACCTAGAAAGGGGAAAGTGCAGGGATCGAGAATCCGGGTCGCATGGTCCTAGAGACACACTATCGAATCGATTAAAATAACAGAGTCGCTTGGCCTTCTCTTGCAGAATGACATTGCTGGGCGAGGATAGGCTGGCTAGATGGCTAATTCTGCAGGCTGCCAGGGGCCAGCATGATGCTAATCTTGTTTAGGAAAAAAGGTCGACGTTCCGTGAGGGCAAGGCCCGCAGCCCAAGACCCTTTGTAAGTGAAGTCTCGAGCTATTGGCTCCGACTAGCTCAGCCATATCAATCAACAATGGACATCTTGTCCCCCTAACAATGGGATGCTGCCCAAGACCAAGACGCACGTGGTGAAGCGCGAAGCTGTAAGTGACGGAGGAGACCAGCAGGAGGGGCAGCCTAGGGCCTGTCGGTAGCGGTTCTAGCGGGGCGCAAGCCACCAGCCATGCTCCAGCGTAGCGTCGCCCCGCCACAGCCTGTGCCTCTTGTCCCTTTCTGAGTTTCGGTGCAAACGGTGCACCTACACGGGTTGCTTCAGGTTCGACGTTTATTGCTTGCGACACCACAGCATTCAGCAGGCTAGCATCCATTGAGATACCGAAGTTGCAGCCTGATTCTGTTCCCCGTTTTTTCTTCCCGGCTTCGATTCTTCGTATGGGCCGCCCCCTTTTTCAATTTATTTTGCGATGAACTAACACGCACGTTCTCTAGCACTCTGACGTTCGCTAGATATCAACTCAAAGATGGACAGGCACATGGGCCATAGCGTTGATGGAAACAAACACCAGACGAATGAATCCACCATCTACCTAGCGTACAAGCTAACTTCCCTGCATGTCACTGTCTGTTCTCAAAGGAAAAGCGCCGGGCGGGCACTCGGGCACGCGACAGGGCGGACCAAGGCTGCCTAGGTTATTTGCCTCCGATCATCTGCTGTATCATCAGCACTATATACGTCACGGTTCGGGATTGAGATAAAACAAGGGGATGGCGTCGGCCACAGCACCAGTCTGCAGGCCGGGCTACGAACGGCGTGGCTTGTTGACGGTGGTGGTTGCTGCTCCTCTCCTCTTCTGGTCTGCCTCACGCTCCGCCGTGGCCAGCCCGTCAGCGATTCAGCACCAATAGATCTCTGCATGGTGGTGGGCACTGCTGTTTGCTTCTCCGCCCAGGTGAGAGGGAGGTCGGACCCTTGTTCCCTGCCGCCTGCTCCGCAACCGCTTCTTTCTCGCAGGGTGTGTCTGGGGATAGCTGGGAGTGCGGCTGCATTCTAGCGTTCCCACGAGGCGTCGCCCGGGGGGGCACTGTTTGCCCAGATGCCTGCATCACGCCGCTCACTAATAACAGGTTCGCCTTGCCCCCAAAATGCTGTGTGGCGGCCGAGGAACCACAGGCCCGCGCAAATCCCTCTTCTTGTCCTTCTTTCCTCTTTTCAGAAATCTGGTCTCTACTTTGCACGATTCCTGCCAAGAGACTCACTCTGCGTTTGATTCCCGTACGCCACCAGGCAGTACCACTGCCTGTTTCAGCCGTACGACGACACACACGACTAACACCTGAGCTGGTACCCCGCGACCGTCGCTCTACGCCGCTGGAGAAAAAATTATCGCCGTATTCGACCTGGCAGCTTCACTATTTTGGATCAGGCAGATTGAAGAGTAGCGGGCAGCATATCTGCGAATCATCGGCGCCCGCACGCAACCGGCCACTCGCGACCAGCTGGGCTATTGCTGTTATCGCTGCCGCCGCGATCATGGACGAGGTTAACGTGTTAACGCTCAAACCCTTTCGCGATGTCGTGGCAGAGGCCAACACCGCCTTGGAAAATGCGGGGGAGAATGAGGTCATGCGAAAAGCGGCAAAGAAACTTCTCAGAGAAGGCGAGAAGGCCGTCAAGCTCATTGAACCACAATGCACCAAGCGACACACCGAGTACGGTGACACCTTTCTCAACGCCCTTCGAGAAAACGGTACGCAAACGTTGAAAAATTTTGACTGCTTATCCTGCCGTTTAAACTGCTAATTTCTTTTGCAGAAGGAATAAAGAAGCCCAGGACACAGCTCGGCCGTCTAGTGTACGGCTTTGACGAATATGTCGAAGAGGACGAATTCGAAGCCGAAAAGTACAGCGAGCTACAGGCTCTTACGCGAGATGTCGCACTGAAAATTTACGAGGTTCTGATTAGTATGAAACTCGAGGCTACGGCATCGAAAGACACACAACCGCAGTCGTTTCTCGACGAGCTATCGCCTCCATCCTCGCCTTTACCTCCGCCCAACTTTCCTATACCACCCACACCACCGCGGTCATCGGTTCAGAGCGCGGTAGGGGCGCCGTCCAGTCCACTGCCAAGCGCATCACGCCGCGCATTCCAAAGTGTACACTACGCAAACGAAGAGCTCGAAAACTATCGCGACAGGCAACCTAGCAGCGTGCTAGCTCCAGAAGATGAACCGGTGGTCAGCCCCTCTCAACTGGCTCCGCCTCCTCAGCAGGCGCCGCCACCGCGCCCGCCCTCAGCCAATCCGTGGGATACTACTCTAGTCGGATCAAGTGATGAGATTGCACTGGCAATCGGTGGTGAGCCGCTCCCCAGGCGGCCGCTGGTCGCGCCGCCTGTTGTGCCTCAGTCGCCTCGACCTCCATATCAATCCGCCACGTCACCGACTAGCCCCGGTCAACATAGGCTTAGCCCGGCACTTCAGCGCCGCCCAATAGGCTCATCTTCTGAGATACAGCAGAGCAACAATGATATGTATCCTTATGACGAAGCGGAATGGCGCCGTCTCACAAATCAACAGTATGGACATCAGTCGCAGAGTCCCCACCCCAGTCCACTTCATCTGAACACAAGGCTCGAGTCATTTCCGGAGGAGGGCTCCTATCAGAATGGTGCCGATACCGATCAATGTTCCAGAAACACCAATGCGCCATATCATACCCATCAAGTATCGTTGGAGTCTGGATCGGTCGCTCATGAGCACGACTCACATCGGGACACATTTGGAGGCGCTCCGCAGCGTCGTTCGAGAACGGACTCCGTCGCGGAAAGTATCCTTGATCCATACCTAAACAATGTACGAATTTCGGACCACTCGCAGCAATCTGCTGGCGCCTTTGATCGGCCACCGATGATGCCTACTCAGAATGTAGACGACGGTCTTATCCCGGTAGAACCTGATCGTCGACCATCACAGCCGGCAACAGCACCAACGTTATCCCAGAAGGATTGCACTATTGGCAGCAGCTCCTCATTTTATATCTGCAAAGGCTTTTGCAATGGAGCAGAGGAGGTCGTGGTTGGAGGTCTCGGTGTCAAAAAGACGCGCAAGCCTGTTGGATTTACCGGAACGGCTACGGTGGCGCGTTGCACGGGCTGCGTCTTTGAGCTGTCGTTTCAAGACATCGAAAACGATCTTGGAAAGCAGGATTGTGGAAACCTACGAAACAGCGGCGTTGGTTACCGCCTGCGATTCCTGCAAAAGAGCCATGTCCAAACTAAACGCCCAGATGACATTCTATACGGCTGCGTGTTTTGCATTCGCCTAGGACGAACCATGGACCCCAGCGACGCCACTGTGTTTTTCGATGTCAAGTCGCTGTTCAACCATCTCGCGCGCCACCTGAGACCACTGCCCGATGTCCCGGGAATCGTCGTCATTGATCAAGCAGAAGTCCCCGAAGAGTACCACAACGATTACGATTTGCATTTTACCAAGCCTCCCGTGCCCCACCCGGTATTGGAACATGAGCAAGAGACTGCAGTTCTTCCTGTCGGAGTTGCCAAGGAACCCGCGCGCAAGCTATACGGACAGAGACTACTAGCAGACCGCACGCCTGCTCTCGCGCTCGTGACGGGCTCCAAGGTCACAGGTCTAACGTGGCCGGCCAAGTACAACGGCGAGTGGTGCATGGGTTGGTATGACGGCGTGCATGCGTCTGTTCCTCTTGAAACTCTGAGATTAGAGCCTCCTCCTCCACGGGATATTCGAATGGACGGCACGAGCCACGTACGAGCCAAGGCCAAGTGGAAGTTTTCGCATAAGGACAAGGAGAAGACGGAGTGGCTCAAGTTTGACAAGGATGAAATCATCACCAACATTAGCTGTAAGTGGATTTTCTACCTACAAAGGACGTTAGCTTACTGACAACGATACAGGGGTGTATCCGGAGCATTGGTGCTGGTCGGGCACAAATTCCAAAGGCAAATGGGGCATCTTCCCCCAGGCATTCCTGGATACCAACACAGTCCAGGAGCTGTCGGCCATTGGCTCGCAGAGAGCGAGCAGCTTGAGCAGCGAAAAAAACAAGTCGTCATCCATTCTTCCGCGCTTCTCCGTTCGCAAGACACAGGGCCCGCCTAGCATTGCTTCCAGCCGATCTTGATTGCCAATCTCGAGGACGAAGAGTTCCAAAAGTGGGCAGCTCTCAGACCACACATTTGTTTTGACATGTTTTCTTTGATATGGAGTTTTCTTGCATGTGTTTCTTTTGTACAAAATCAGAACGGCACGGATGACAGTGGTTTCCTTTTCATGTACACGCGACTAGAACAGATCTTTTCTTTGTCCATTTAGATGCGCAATTTGCGGCTTCGATACCTTTTGCATTTTTACAGATGATTATCAATACATCTCTTTAGATTGACTTCTTTTAACAATCGATTCATGTCCAAAATGGAACTCGACACCAAATCATGCAGTATCAAACCTGGCAAAGACTGTGAGTGTCAAAAGCTGAATTTGAAATGAACTGCAACTCTGTTTATAAACAATCGTTTGAAAATGTTATTTCACAACCAAGAGCTGTGGCTTGCCAAGATCTTGTGGGAGAGCGGCAACCAATGCCCTTCAGTTGCTCCATTGAGCTCCGATTCCATTGTGATAGAATATAGAATCCGCCGCATTACAGGACATCGGAAGTCGAGTATTTTCCCGAAGCAGCTCAGTTGGTGCCCTGCAGTGATACAGCAAATGCTCATTCCAGGGGCAACATCCTAGTAGCGGAAATAGGGCATCTACAGCCCCGGCGGAGTAGTCTACGAACATCATACTGCCCTAGGCGATAAGAACGGCAAGCCTCACATCTCTAAGATGTCTGTAAGCTCCTCTTCAATCGACAGGATTTTGCCGTAGTTTGGCCAAACTCGATCCCTTCAATGTTGTGGTCGAACCTGGCGGGAAAGACGGAAGATTCAGAGAATTCTCTCTCGGCGCCACGTCCGAATGAGGCACAGCCTAGTTTAGCTAGCGGGCGCTGTCACGATGAGGACGCGCGTCGTAGCCTTGTGTTTGCCAAGTATTATAAATAGGCTGGATGGATGGTCGTTGCTCTTCGATCATCAAACACTTCCAATGGTGAAAGAGCCTCTGATGAGTGCACCGTTGCGCAAATGCAAGAAAATTGCAATGCATCTCGCGCTTGCTCCGGTCGATTGTGGCTTTCAGATGCTCGATTTGTCGCCGCTTTTCCAAAGCTAGCGCCAATTGAAGATGCCCACTGTTAGAATGACGGCAGATATCAAGTTAATCAATACCTCGGAATTTCTGAAAACGACGAAATGTACCTTTATTTGTAGAGTCGCTGCCCCTGACTTGATTCGATGGCGGAAATGGACAGTTTCTTTTCGCACGGTAGTTATCTCATCGACAGGGCTTGACATGAACGCCAGCAGCAGCCAGGCTGCCAGGCAACAAGTAGATGCACATCGAGACGCTTTGGATATGTTGTGCGACCGGGACTGCGCTTCTTCGTTGCCGTCATTCTTCACGTCGACGTCAGCGCTGTGTATTTGCGGTGCCGATCATGATTGCTGGCGACTCAAACAGAGCGTCGATCCGGCTAATGTCGCAGAGCGATGCTTGACCGCCCAGAGGTTGCAGGCAAGATTGGCACCTCGCCCCGATGCAACGGTCTTGCATCACGCAGCGCGCACGTTACTTTTGATAGGTGTAGTATTTGAGAAGCATCACGAAAGCTTAACGACAAGCGAGAAGCGAGGAATTCGGCCGCGCGCACTGTTTCACGAAAGGAAGTTTTCCGTGGCCCTTGCCGTGGCACACTTGCCCTGCTATGAGTGGAAATAAAAAAAGATGTCTCGGATGGTATCAAAATGCCCGTACCATGGCCCCATTTCAGAACAATTGATACCTAGAGGTGCCACCAGCAATGGAAGACATAGATGGAAGTGGGATGCGTGGTTTGTAAGTAGGCGCGGAAAGGAAAGAAATCGTGACGCAATGATTAGTGTGAGACAAGAGACGAGCGCCAGATGGGAAAAGCTCGGATCGGCATTGTGATTTGTGAGATTTTCTGTTTTTGTTTTTGCTGGCGGAACTCGCCCTTGGTGTCTTGGAGAGGTTTGGTCGGCCCGCCAGCTGGGCTGCAGCAAACGGGGATTTGGGTGGGCGATCGTGAGTTGGCATCCATCTGGCACCGCACATCACTGGATACCAAAGCTAAGCTCCCCGCAAATTCAGTCTCAACCTCTTAGTTAACCTTTATACTTGCCACCAAACTTTACTGTTTGTTGCTGCTTCTCCGCCGATGCTGCCCTCGGCGATGGCTGCAAAGCTGAGGTTACGGCTTTTTGATGCTGGTTAACCCTTTGATGCAACCCTGCCAGTCTTCACCCGGCCGTGCTGGCCCCTCTTCTCCCTCCGCTTCATCGTAGCTCATCTCGCAAGTCGCCTGCAAGAGCACACCACCTAACAATGCCCGCGATGACGCTGGCCATCACAGCCTGCCCGCTCCAATACGCCACTGTGTTGCATTGCATACCGCGCTACCTAATGGCCGTGAGCCCTATGCAGACCGACATTGGGTGACGACGCATCTACCAACGGCGCACACTCCGCGTTGCCCAAAGCTCAACTGCAGCAGCTTTCCTTTCCTCGTTGGGGAGCAGCACAGTCTCGATGAGAAAAGAAGACTCAACAGCATCATCGACCCGTGTTTCTGATTAGAGGCAGGCAAATCAGCATCTCCCTGGCTGAACTCTACAAGCAGCTCGCCCTCTCCAAGACACCACTCCCCTGCGGGCATTTCTCTCCCATCCGTGTGCTCACCCACCCGAGCTAATTTCTGAATTAGCCGTCTAGCTTCATCCACGCACCACACCCTCTCTTTTTCGCCATACCCAATCTGGGCCTGGGCTGTCTTCTCTTACCTTTTTAGCAGGGGTTGCACCATCGCAACGCTGCACCGTCTCTTCGCGACATGCAGACAAAGGGCACTAGATCATGCACTCCGCACTTTGCGGTCGTCCGGTGACGCTACCATGCACTGCGAGCCCAGCAGCGATTGGTTAACACCCAGGTCAGCAGACTTGGCCGTCTCGTCCATCACCCAGATACCTCGTCGCGGTCTAGGGCGGATACTACAGCTCGCTCCGCCCATTGCTATGGCACAGACAGAGCTTCGAAATATGATGTATACAAAGTATGCACCCATTTCAGGTGTCCGATGAGGATCCTGTCACGCACAGGTACAGGCTGTGACTGCACTAGGGGCACCATCCCACAAAAGGTGTTATTTTGTATGCATTTATCCGTAAATTGAGGGAGCCACCCCCTTAGGGTGTCTCCAGGCGTATGAGCGCCCACAGTACTAGTTTCAACCAATCAACCAATTACCTCTATGACTAGAAACTGCCCTGCGTGACAGTTATGAGCCCGGTTTGCAAGAATCGGCTCTTTCTGAAGCGATAGAAAGTGCTAGTTGACTTCCCTGCGTGTTCTTGCAGGCCGAATTAAAGTTATAGACGGTTGGTTCAACCAGCAGTTACCCCTGAGGCCATCATGGAGTCAGGGGCTATCAAATTGAACAGCCTCTTGAAGGCGAAGATGGACTGGATAGACTGGGACGAGGAGCTGAGGAATCGAGCGGAAGAACTTAACGTATGGCAGTTCTTCGATCCCTGCAGCAGTGATACCCTTGGCCCAGAACCAGAGCAGCCATCCGACGAATTGCTCCACGAGTCAATGATGATGCGGTTCAGAGAGCTGCAACGAAAGGAACAACAGAGTATCGAGCATGATGGCGACGATCATGCCGAGCCTCACGAGAACATCGCCTCCACAGGCAGCCTTCGAAGGTCGAAACGCACGGCCGAACGAACAATCGCTGCAGAGGAAGAGGAGCCAGCCAGAGACTCCCCCGTACCCTCCGCCGCGATAATCACAACTTCCCAGGATCAAGCGAATAGCCGAGAGTTGGTTGATCTCCTATGGCGTCAGAACGCAGCCAATATGGATCGATATAAGATAAAACTCTCGCGCTGGGAAAAGCAGAATAAGCACGTCAACGCTATCAATAATGCCATGTACTCCTCCTTGAGCGAGGAATTCAAAGGACATATCAAGAAGATAGTGAATCCTCGCGAGAGGTATCGTGCCCTAGAGGCAGCTATTAAGCCTCGAGGAGAGGCTATTGAGGATTATCTCACGGACCGGCTCTTGAGCCTCCTCTCTTTGAAGGAATTGAAGAGCCAGTCCCTCAGCCAGTGGTGCAATAGGGTGCATGAGGCGTACCTTCAATGCGTCAATTACGAGATACAACGTTTTCTCAATGAGAGGCAAACCATAAGAGAGGTCCTTAACATCTTGAGAGGCCGCTACGATACGATGGGTGATATCCTAGTTGGCGAGTTTACCAAGCGTGAGATCACCACAGTGAAGAGGCTCCTTGATCGTGCACAGGAATTGATTCCTGACGAGAAGGTTACAAAGGTACTTAAGGCAGTGAGCTTCGACCTCAACGGCGAAGAGGCCAGCCACAAGGCCAGCCCGCCAGCATCCTCAACCTCAGAGGGAAAGAAGAACCTGACGGCAAGCCAGAGGCACCAGGCTCGAAGGGATAGAGGCTATACAGAATGCCCCGTCTGCAAGAGAGACCACGTGGCTCCAAAGCAGGAATTCTGGCGAAGCTGCTGGACGATATACCCTGAGAGGTGTAAAGACGACGCCGTCAGGAAGATGATCAAGAGAGATGATGAGGCTCGAGAACGCCTCGAACAACTCTGCAGAGAGACTCCAAGTCTCAAAGCCAAAATTGACAGCCTGCGCGCTGAAAGGCAGGAAGGCGCAAGCCATAAGGCTGCATCAGAACCTGCTAAGGAAGGCCCAATTATGGGAAGGATGGCGAGGACTATCGAGGATTGCGTCACGATCAAATGCAACGCCGAGAAAACCTCGATGGACGATATCATCCTTGATTCAGGCGCCAACGATCATATATTCCAACACCCTAGCTGGTTCAACAGCCTAGAGAAAGGCTCAGCAGAGGTTATTGAAGATATCCATGGCAATAGATATCCTATCGCCGGCCGAGGAGAGGTTATCCTCAAATTGCACAACGGAATTCAATTAGCCCTGCCAAACTCGATTTATGCCCCGAATGTGGGTACGAACTGTCTATCAACCTGGCAACTCAGGGAAAAGAAGATCTTCTGGAGCACGGAAACAAGTGAATTATATCATCGCGCCAATGGAATCAAGACCTCCCTACTATATACTCCATATGTTAACAAGAGCGCAATGATTCCACACGTCTCACGCGTTGATACGAGTGTTGTTCGTGCCGCTGTTGCCAACGCCTCGAGACTTCCGTTACCTATGGTGGGGTCAACAGCTGATTTATGGCATAATCGGCTAGGGCATCCAGCCGCCGAAACACTCGAACACTCAATTGGCAGGACCACTGGTATTCTTATCAAGGAGGCGCCACCTCCGAAGGCAAATTGTGAGGTCTGCAGAGTTTCCACGGCGACGAGAATTAATTCACGAATTGATCGAGAAAGGAGCTTTCCATCTATGCCTTTCGCGTGTATTTCCGTGGACCTCTTCGCGATGGAAGAGGCTTATAATGGTGATAGAGTCATGGCACTGTTTACCTGCAGGCATAGCGCATTCCGTGTTGCAGCGATGTTATCAGTCAAAACACAGTTTCCAGAAGCAGTGAGGGTGACACTCGCGTATATCAAGCGCGCCTTTGGAATTGACGTCAGGATGATCCTTATGGATAACGAGGCTTCATTCAAAGCCTCTGATAAGAAACAGCTCGAGGCAGAAGGCATCACCTTTCCAGTGCACTCACCGTATCATCCGAATCAAGGTGGTCATCAAGAGCGCTCTGGAGGGATCACGAAGGAATTGGCCACCCACCTTCGTCAACAGTCAGGAATCCCAGCGGAATTCTGGAACACTGCCTGCGCGCACGCCGTCTATCTCCTCAACCGGCGGCCTCGGAAAACAAGAGGTTGGAAGTCACCAATTGAGATCGTCAATGACTGGCTGCGAGTTAATCGACCTGAATGGAGTCATTTGTCAGAAGACCAGAGGCCTGATGTGCGGCACCTGCGAGCCTATGGCTGCAAAGCGTATGTGTTGACGAAAGACCGTCTTAAAGGTCTCGCCACGAAGCTCGAGGCGAGAGCACATATTGGATACCTCATAGGTATCACTTCTTCAACCCAGTATCAGGTGTGGATTCCGAGCCTTCGCCGGCACACTATCTTCAACACCTCTCACGTCACATTTGACGAGACCAAGTTCTTCAAGGACGACCCCCAGTGCCTCGAGGGCCTCACGGCACAAGAAGCCGAAGAATTCGTCCGTATCTCCAGACCCGAGGTGGAAGGCTTTGAAGAGGCTGAAAGCGAGGGTGCCCTGCAGGACCTCGCGAGGCAGGCAATGCAGCTTCTCAACATCTCAGACGTCGAGCTCGGCACGAGCTCGGGGGGTGAGGGTGCCAGCAGAGCAATAGCAGAAGAAGTAATTCCGGAAGAGGAAATACCTTCAGCCCTACCCCACGGGGAGAAAGACGTCACCCCGGATCCTCCACACCTTCTGACCCCACCAGAAACACCATATAAAGCGTTTGATGAGAGAGAATTTGATCCTGATGATCACTCACGCCATAGCCTCTCCTCTCGAGTGTTGCTGGCGGCCGTCACGACATTGAAGCTCGCCAGGCCACACAGGGACTCAATGCCACCAGCGCCAAATGGATATCGCGAGGCGAAGAGGCACCCGTACTGGACCCAGCTGTGGGCAGCGATGACGCTCGAGATGCAGCGTATCACACAGCTTGAAGTAGCAGAAACGCTCGATGTGAGAGATAGGCAACCAAAGCAGAGACCACTTGACCTTCGTTGGGTGTACGCCTTCAAATTCGACCCAACAGGTTATCTCGAGAAGTGTAAGGCACGCATCTGCGTGCGAGGAGACCAACAGCTCGAGACGTACCTCTCGAGGGCAGCCATCACGCTGGCCTCGAGGACCTTCAGGATCCTGATGGCGATCTTATGTTACTTCGATTACGAGAGCAGGCAATACGACTTCGTCAACGCCTTCCTCAACGCACAGCTTGATGAGGAAGTGTATACGAACCTCCCTCCCGGCTTTGAACAGAAAGGGAAGTACTGGAAGTTATTGAAAGCCTTGTACGGCCTCAGGAGGGCACCCCTCCTCTGGCATCGCGAGCTCTCGCAATTCCTCACAAAGCTAGGCTTTAAAGCCGTCCCAGAGGACCCTTGTGTCATGATCAAAGATGGAATTATCATATTCTTCTATGTGGATGACCTAGTGGTCCTATATCCAAAACACAAGCAGCATCAGTACGAAGAACTGCATGCGTGCATCATCAAGAGTTATAATGTGAAGTATCTCGGAGAGCTTCGATGGTTCCTAGCCATCGAGGTCGTACGAGATAGAAAGCGCGGAAAACTCTGGCTATCTCAACGTTCGTATATGCAGAAGATAGCCTCGAGGTTCTGCAATGACGTCAAAGACGTCAGAACACCTCTGCCAGTAGGGAAGCTTGAGCCCTATGAGGGAATAGCCTCAGAGGCAGAGATCAAGGAGTACCAAGCGATTGTCGGTTCAATTGGGTACCCTGCGAATACCACCAGGCCAGACGTGGCCTTCAGCCACTCAAAGCTGGCTCAATTCCTTCAGAATCCTAGCCAAGAGCACATCGAGGCAGGAAAACACTGTATTAGCTATCTGGCAGCAACCCAGAAGCTCTGTATTGTGTATGATCGAGAAATTGAGGTGGTGGAAGCGATGAGCGACGCGGCACACGGAGATAATCATGATCGCAAGAGCAGCCAGGGCTTTATCCTCAAGATGTTTGGCGGACCTGTTATCTATCGTGCCGGCAAGCAGGATACGGTCACAACCTCGTCAACTGAGGCAGAGCTGCTAGCGCTTTCGCAGGCGGCAAAAGAGGTTATCGCGTATCGCAGGTTGTGTTCAGGAATCGGTTTCAACTTCGAGGGATCGATGGACCTATATTGCGATAACCGTCAGACGATTCGGTTAGTCCTAGAAGAGCTAGTCAAGCTGGTGACGAAGCTCAGGCACGTTGATATTCACAACCACTGGCTTCGTCAAGAGGCACGAAAGGGTTCTTTTGACTTGCAATGGATACCAACGAGAGAGATGGCAGCTGATGGCCTCACAAAGGCTCTGCCGAGGCAGCGAATGGAGGAATTCGTCAGGCAACTCGGAATGGAGGAACTCAACGCGTTCGGCGAAGGCAACGAGGACCTCAATGCGAGACTCGAGGCTGCCTTCGATCCAGAGCCTCCTCAGGGCTCAATTCGTCCAAATCCGATGAGAAACGTGTTATCGAACGAATCATCATACACCACACCGCCTGCCTAAGCTAGGAATTCTGCCACTCAATACCTATAAAGGTTATATAGGTTAGAATAACCTCATGATAGATAGGTCCCAGATCTTAACCGTTCGATCGGCTGAGGGAAGGGGCTTCCAATGAGGCTCGGAAGGTCCTCTCCGGAGGCCGCAGGTTCGATTCCTGCCCTTATCATTCTTTTTGCCTTATTCAACAACCGGCAAAACACCAGAAAACACGCGATGACAACATCGCGATGTCATTTTACAGCTTCAATTTTGGAAGTATTTGAAGCTGGAGGGGTGTGTCACGCACAGGTACAGGCTGTGACTGCACTAGGGGCACCATCCCACAAAAGGTGTTATTTTGTATGCATTTATCCGTAAATTGAGGGAGCCACCCCCTTAGGGTGTCTC
>JARDXD010001556.1:0-28384 GCA_029218145.1 Aphanocladium album
GGCCACACACCCTCCTCTCCATCCGTCACCCTCTCGCTGGCGCTGGCCATGGCTCTTGTTGCTCACTGCTTGACAATATACATAACCGCCAACGCTGCCGCCTCTTCTTCCCACCTTTCCCTTCTTCTTCAAGGCCGACCTTGACCACTCCGTCTTGCTTCTTTGCTTGATCGCCAGCAGCCTTCACTCTTTCAACTCTCTTGTCGCCAACCCTTGGTATATCCAACGACGATATCTTCCCGGTCGTGTACAGCCCTTGCTTCTGACTCTTCTCGATACCCTTTGCGCCGCCTCTTTTGGTTTACCAGAGTCTCAAACGACCCCTCGACTTTTTGCGCCCACCTCCTCCAAGCATATCCGCTTTCAACACCGCTCACGATGCCCGGTCCCAAGCCCAAGCTCGAGGTTGCCACGCCCGTCACGAGCACCTTCCCCTCATCCATTACCTCTGCCAACACGGCTACGCCGCTCTCCGGCCTGCCGCTCTCGGGCAAGCTGGACCCGGACTTCATCAAGACGCCCATTAGCCCCCCGCCGGCTTACGCCGATTTTCTCTCCAAGGCCATGTCTCTCAACTCGCCCGTTGTCGTCGCCTCGGCGGCCGGTGACACCACGCCCGACTCGGCGCCGACCAGCGACGCCAGCGAAAAGGCCGACGACAGCAGCAGCAGCAGCTCCAAAGACGACCAGTCCTCGTCACCCGCCACCTCTGCCGCCAGCAGCAAGCCCTCGCCGCCCACCTCGGCCGTGACACCTACTGCTTCTGAAAAGGCATCGGCTGTCGAACGCGCGTTGGCTTCGGCCTCTGCGTCTCTCGTGCCCCCGAGCCCTTACTACAAGGTGCCCATGTCCGCGCCGCCCACAGGACCGACCTCATTTCCCAGCCTGAAGCTGCCGCCCAGCCCAGCCATCTCCAACCTCGACTCCCCCATGAGCGCCGTCAGCACTTCCTTCTCCCCGTATAGCGCTCGCTCCGTCCGCTCCGTCTTTGATTGGGATGCCGCCCTCAAGGCGCACTATGCCGACCAGAAGCGATCCAAATCTTCTCGCACCAGCGTTCGCCACATTCGCGAGGTTGTGACGAGAACAGTCACATACACGCCCCGCATGGAGCCGGCACCACGGGGCAAGAGACGCAAGGTTGAATGAGCGACCGTCTCTACCACCACAAACTACTGCTCTCGACTGGTTCGAGACTGACCCTCGCATTACACTTACGACGACGTTATGACCTGCACGGCTTACTGCCTGGCCAGCAACTGTGCGAAAACCAACCAACCAGCTGACTTTCTTGGGATTGCATATGAGCAAAATCTCTTTTGGCACCAGAGTTTTGTTTTGCCCATCCTGTTTTCTTATGTCTTATTTACCTTTTATATCATGTTCTTAGATGATTCATCTTCTTCTGCTTTATACCTCCTGGGAGTTTGATTTTCTATTTTTTTTTTAACGGGGAGCACAAAAAAAACCCGCACAAGGATGATGCTTCGGTGCTAATACGCTGGCCGATGCTGAACGCATCCAACGATTTACGCAAACATTTTTGGGAGACGGATAGGCGCCAGGATGACATGACAGAGCAAGCAAACACGTTGGAGAGTTTTCTCTCGGCTTGACTTGTTTCTTTTTATTTCATATGTTGATTTTCTGCTTTTGTATTTAGCCTGGGTACTGGAAACCAGATGGATGTGGTGGTGGGATGAGTTCAGGCAGTTGTGGGTGGTCTTGTGCACAGACAGGCACCAGCAGCCCACTACTCTAGTTTATGCCACCAAAGAGTCACAGACAGATTAGGTAGCAAAGCGTGTGATTTTTTACCTCATCACTTTCAATCTCTCAACTTGGCAATGTGATTTGCGGAATATTGGCAAGACACATGTCTCAGCCATGGTTGAGGGCTATGCAATGCAGACGGCACTGCGCTTGCCTGGGTATGCTCACCCGCAGCCAAGTACCGAAACCGATGAGCAGCAAAGCAAGCCACCGACTACGCACTCTGCAAGGCAGCAGCACCATGGGGGCCAAAACGGTCGAAGCAGAGGACACTAGGCAGATACCAGAACAACTCAAGTGGGTGTGGGTGTGAAGAGCGCGAATCTACGACATTTGTGCCTGTGTGTGTGTGTGTGTGTGTGTTCCCGGCTCGGGGAAGGACCAAGCTGCTGCACGTCTCTTAGTCGAGCACACATTTCTCCAACCAGCTTTTCCATGCACCCAAATCCACGCAAATAAAAAAGCAGACAGAAAGGACTACCTATGCAATGCAACGCTGCAAGAGCGGCCGGGCTGGCACCTGCTGCATCTCCTTGTTAGACATGGGTCATTTTGATCTGCCCTCTTCCTGTAATTCAACACGGCTCGGCATAAGGCGTACACCCCCCCTCCATCTTGGCAACCTTGCACATCTTTAGTATACATATATCTTTTTAGAAATATATTTCCAAATCAATAGTGACTTTGCAAGGGGACCAAGAGCACGTCAGCATTGTAGTTCCCCTAGAAGGCAGCTAGAAATGACCAACCAAGGCGCTAAAACGGTGGAGAGAGAGAGAGAGAGAGAGAGCGGAGGAGCCCTGCAGCGCTGGCTATCACGTATAATTGAAACGGGGGTTTGCTGGATAAGAATGGCAAGCAAGGGTCGTTTATGTTTTGCGCGCTAATTAGCTTCTGGTTCCTATTATTATATCTGCACAGCAAGCACATGGTAACAAGACTCCGGGTTGAAACATGGCAGCAGCTCAACCGACACTGCGCATTTAAAACGCTCATAGAAGAGACGTGGCGTACCAAATACCCATTCTTGAATTAGCCCTTTGACAATTTCATTCTTACATTTCGAAAAGGCTGTATTCGTGCCGAGAAAATCAACCTGTCAGATTGGGCTTGGCCTTTTGATGCATAGCGTGCTGGGTCTGTGTGGGCTTGTCGCCGACGCCGTGTGGCTGTGGCTCTCTCCCGCCCCCAAGCACTTTTGTGCAAAAAAAACACCTTGTATAAGCCATTATCGAATACTGTTGATTCAATCCTATACTTGCTAGAGAAACTAGTGGATACCCGGTAGTTGAAAAAAACGAAGAGACGTGGCTTGATGATGTGCATTCGAGTCCATTCATTCTGTTCCATTTTTTCTATCCCGCCATTCGTGGTGGACATTTTCTTCTTCTTGACCCAGATACCGGGGACATGTATTTGGAAGAAAAATGATACCTTGTAGAGCAATACGTGGCGGACACTCTTCTCCCTCTGCATCGTACATTTTTTTTTTTAGTTTATACCGCCTTTTGAAATGATGAGGGGGGGCTGCCCGCATCTCCGCAAAGTGTGCACAGGCGATCCGACGGCGTCGAACACGACAACGCTCGATCCAGTTGTGAATTTGTGTACAGCCACATTCTCTTTGTAGGAAAACATATAAAATATAAATACATTTATACAGAAAATCTTGGATTTGGGGGTCGTCACGTTCATTGTAACACACACCCCTCCACCCATCCTTTTGTGTGACAGCTCGCGCCATCCTTCCTCCCTCGCACCCACTCGCCCTCATTATGCACCTCATCCTGCTTCCTGGTCTGGCCGCTGCAACAGGCCGGGCGGGTAGAAGCGAGAATTTGTTTTTCCTAAGCAACGTCTTATTCTTGCATGCAAGCCTCAATGTTTCCCCTTTTTTGAAACTTTTTGTTTTGTTTTGCTGATTTTAATTACTGCGTTGGCGTATCGCCTCGGGATCCTGCTGTCCAGCTTGCTCTTGGGGCTGGGACTAGTTGAGGAACGCCAGTATTCTGCGCGCCTCGGCAGATGCCCATGACCCCATGTCTGCCTGATGAGATTTGCTACTTTTTCTTGATGCGCATGTGGAGAATGGCAAAGAGGGATTTAAAAAAAAAACATTCCACGTGGGATCAATCAGTCCGCCTAGTCTAGCTGGCGACTTATACAAAGACATTGCGGAGTTTTTTTCCATCTTTTGTTTGGGCACACACAGGGCGACACACGTTGTGCAAGCATAACTGATTCACTTTGTACAAATCGGACATTCTCCAGCTATCGGCGAACAAGGGGGTTCTTTACCAGGCCCCCGGGAACTTTCTCTCCTCCTGCGCAAAACACGGCACCAGAAGAATGCTGATGTATACGTAGATGGCATCCCCTGCAGTTCCCTCCCCCCTCCCCTCAGCCCTTCCCTTGCTTAAAGGAAACTGGCCAGTCAGTAACGGGCTCTAAGCGCCAGCGGACGGTTTAGAACTGGCTCCATTGGCTAGTGCCCTTGCAACAGCTCATCACCCACTCCGGGGCCTGGGCCTCTTGATTGGTCGCCTTTTAAGCGCCCGCCATGGTGGAACCCAAACCCTGGGACGAGGTGGTGTGGAGATTGCTGCTGCTGCTTGTTTCCCTTGTCTTTTCAAGGTTTCTGGCGGGGGGAACTTGCAGCTCAGGTAGCTAGGCACGGGCTAAGGTAGTCTCTTGGTACCTGGCCGTGTTAATCTCTACTTTGGCTTATTGTCTTTGTTTGGCTGGTCGCTGCCGCTCTCGGCATCTTCCCGTCCATTGTCTTTTGACGGGCGATTTCCGTATCCATACCATTTCGGCGGGGGTTTTTTGGGCTACATTGTATTTGGGTTCTCGCCACATCACGGACCTTTGCGTTGCATTTTTATCGGCTCTCGTGCTCGCTGTCAAAATGCTTCTGACTTGAGCAAAGTGCGGAGTAGGACGAACAAGAAAATGGCAGCTGAACAGTTAACCTCTGTAGCGTATATGAGCTGTAAAAATGTGAATTATAGCTGCATCCTCTATTTTTTCTACTTCATGCTTAGCTTGGGGCCTGCAGGCGTACCGCATTAGGCTTGCAGCTAGCAGAGGAGGTGCAGGTACGCTACCACGCTAGAGAAGCAAAGTTCTTGCTCTCTGGCTGCGCTGATGCCCTTGTGCCAGCCTCATGTCTCGTCCGCTAATGTTGTGGTGATGGTCTCACAAGAAAGTCGTGGTGCATGCTGATCAAAAACCAAAGCATTCGTTGAACTGCCTAGCTGTCTGACAGAGAGCGATCTAGCAGGTGATGCGTCACCATTTCATGCCGCACATACTGCTTCTCTATAGCCAGATGACACTTTGGTCCTCCAACTAGCGTCATATCAGTGTATAGCAGACACTCCACTACCAGTGTGCCGTTCGAAAAACGACACCACCCTGCTTCCTGTCTCTGCTCCGGCGTAATAATTCACGCTGGTCATGTGCTTGGATTGGGTCCCTCACTCCTTCTGCGAGATAACTTGAGCTGCAGCAAAGAGGTTGCGCCACCAGAGGTAGCATGGAATATTCCGTCCAGAGTAGCAACCTCCGCCTTTGCGTGTCTCCTCTCGCTCTGGTGTAGTGACATTGGACGCGAGACATTCGGGTTCTGGCGGGCACTGTTACCACTGGCTCGAAATGCCGTCGGGCTAAGCTGCGGGGAGTTGGTGACGGCACAGTTTGTCGGCAGCGAATGTAACTGCATTATCCCATCTCTGCGGACCCGGAGATGCTCGCTCTTCAACCCACTTCACGGACTTCTTTAGCGATGGCGTTGCAGAGAGCCACCTTGACCCCAGCCGCAGTCAACACATGGATCCAAACTCGCTGGGTCTCACTCAGGCGATCGTTTTCGCTCTTGACCTCCACAAACATGACTTCGCCCTTGTGTTCCTCTGGGCTGGCATCATCCGACGCACTGGTGCGCCATAAGACCAAGTCTGGAATACCTCCCCCTCGTTGCTTGTACTCCTGAGCCATGACTTTGCAAACCGCAGCCAGGGCGTCACCTTTAAAGCATCTCACAAGCTCCACCAAGTCGTCGATTTCGTAGTCCCAGTTTAGTCCCACGACCTCAGTCCGCCTCTCGTGTTCTCGCTCCCACACAGAGCGGACCAGCCGCTCGGCGCCACCATTTTCAATCTCCACAAGCCTGTGATTGATTTCAGAAGCCCGCGTAGGGAAGAAAACATCTGTGTGTAGGTCTAAAGGGCATGTTTGAAAGGCTGTCTGGAAGACATTTGGGATGTAGAGGAAGAGAATGTCGTAAAACAGATATGCAAACAGGGTTCTGACGATGCGACCCTCGGAGTGATAGCCTTTCCACCCATCTGCACGGAAATGGCTCAAGCACATATCTTCGACGCTGCACTCGCCTTCGGAGTCCAGCTCATCGAGCCAAATGGTTTTTGTAGGAACGCCTACGTTGCCCAGCTTTGGTGTAGTCTCTCGCTTGAGCTGAATGCCGTGCACCGTGATTTCGAGGGGCTTGGCCAGCTTCACGTGGCCAAAGTCGTGCTGTAGCCGTTTTGGTATGCGTAGCTTTTTCTCCAGTTTCAGTAATCTCTTTTGAAGCCCAAAGTGAAATGTCATGTGGCAATCTGGATCCTGGAGCGCCGTTTCGCAAGTAGTTGCAGCCGTTTTGTTCCATTCCTTCTTCCGCCGCTCCAACTCTGCTGCAGTGCATGGATCGCCAAGCTTGGCCATATAATTCTCCTCCAGCAATGCTTTACGCTGATACCAGTCGCCTCGGCGCGCAAGGTGAAACATTTTTTGACCGAGCAGCTCTTTCAGCAAATTGTGCTCACGCTCGTATTCTTTGAACTTGCCCATCGCAAATCCGGCTTTCGCGAGAATACGTGTGTATGAGTGGCCGGGGTTAAAACGCCGCAAGTATGCTCCTTCTCCGAACTCGTAAACATTGCGTTCCTTGCGTTGTTCCTCAGCGAGCAACTTCCTCCATCGAGGGTAAATAATGTCGTAAATTTCGAGAATGCGCTGGCAGCCATTGTCCAGAACAGCTCCGCTACCTTCTAGGCAAAGGTCTATTTCCGCCTCCAGTCTGATCGCGGCTTCAAACTCCAAAAGGTGCTTTCGGGATGCAAAAATGGTACTAGTGCGGCAAACAATGTATTCAGGAAAGTTTCTGCGAGCAATTTTGGCGAGAATGATTGTCGTTAGAGACTTTTCGGTCCATTCCGTCGATCGGTAAAACACTAAATGCACCCGCTCAAACAGCTTAAAGACAACAGAAGATAGTCGGATGCAGGGTCCAAGTATATCCGTAACTTTAGCAAGAAACATGTTTTTCTGTTTAGAGTCTTGCCTTTCTAGCTTGCTGATTGAGCGGCCCGAGTCATCGGATCCCGTTGAGTCGCGGCTGTTTTGCCTGCTTAGGCCCATATCCATTAAGCCAGTCTGCTTGCGGCTCATTTGCGACAGGCTTCGTATCAGCTCAGGTTTCGTTCGCCCTTGGATCTTGGTTTCTTTTGCGAGAGCTTTCAATTCGTCCAGGAGGAGCAGTGATGCAGCCTCCTCCATGTCATTTAGAAGTATCTCGGAA
Organism: Aphanocladium album; assembly: GCA_029218145.1. Classification (NCBI taxonomy): domain Eukaryota; kingdom Fungi; phylum Ascomycota; class Sordariomycetes; order Hypocreales; genus Aphanocladium; species Aphanocladium album. Next base: position 7,355 of record JARDXD010001556.1, read on the forward strand.
GAATCTGCAAAAGTAAATGAGGCATCGAGTCGCTCGTCGTCAACCTTAATGCCGTCCACTTCGCCAGTGGATGCATCTTGAGACGCACTACTCGGGAGGGCTCTGATCTTTTGCAATGTAGCAATTGGTACCTCAAGATCCGCAATGTCATTGTAGTAACCCAGACGGGACGATCGATGCCAAGCTGCCGTCTTTCTTAAGAAAAGACGCACATACCTGTTGCTTGGTTAGCATGGAGATATCGCCTTACATGGTTTCAACATACAGATACTGCGCTTCATAGTCAATTGACTTCCATTGCTCAAAGACGTCAAGCTCACGCTCATCAAACAATTTGGCTTCTTCCTCAAGCACAGTATCGAGTGCGAGATTGAATGCATCCACATAAATAGAGCTTCTGCCCTTTATCCAAAGCGGCTTGATTTTTTCAGATGTCTCCTCCTTCACGCTGAGCTGAGAAGACTTATACTCTTCGTATGCTTCGAATGCAGCTTCATCTGATTGCGTCGCTGGTAACGCATTTTCAACATCGGTAGTTCTTTGTGCTTGCTCGCGAGCGGCAGCAAGTTTCCAACGTTGTTCATCATAGCTCTGATCTTCGTCATCATCGAGGATAGATTGCTCAGATTCTTGCGACTCCACTGCACTGCTTTCCTCCCGCTTCAGTCGCTTCAGTGGTGGGCCATCTGTCTCGTTGTCAGGGGCTGTATTCAAAGTTGCATCAGAGCCAGCTCTTGGCGGCAGCTTTTTTACGAATGCATCCATGATACTTGACCCATAATGCGTCACGCTTTTTTACCTTCACAATTGTAAAAGGAGATACATTAGGCATCAAAGTCGCCGATTGTGCAGCTGAAACGCGTCCGGAGTCGAATTATTCACGCTCACACACGCGAAGTCAGGTGATCTTCTAAGTGGGAGCTTTGGCAGCCCCGCCAATTAACCGGCGCAAGGAATTGGCCTGGCAAACGGCCTGTCGCGTCTTCATCACGAAATCGCCAATTGTGTAGTAGACTCGCAAACATGGCCGATGAATCAACCCCAATCGAACAGGGGCCCGATGCCGCCGCCCACAATGCTGTCAACGGTGCTGATACAGTTGTGGACACATCGAACCTCGACACACCGCACAAGGACATTGTAATGACGGATGCGGCAGCCGACCAACCTGTATGATGTGCGCTGTACGTGACCTTCTGATCATCCTGACGTTTCTAAATAGTCTCCCGCCCCAGCAAATGCTGCTGCAAGTCCTGCGCCGGCTAGAACAGGCACACCCGCCCAAGCATCTCGTGCTCCCTCAGTACACCCCGATCCTGGATTCAGTATACCATCTGAAGCTGCTGCTCATGGAGACTCGTCGCGCCGTTATCTGAATACCAAGGTCACGGGAGCCCTTCTTGAAGGAATGAAGATGCTGGCGAAAGAACAGTGCGTGAATGCAATAAATTACCAATTCCGTGATTGTAAGCTAACACAACCTAGGCCTGACGACCCGCTCCGAGTTCTTGGAGAATATTTGATACAGAAATCGAGGGAAATTGAAGGATCAACTTAAATCGTCAACCCAACAATTAGAGGGCCGCTTCTACTTCGCAGCTTATGCATAATCGAGGCGTTATGGGACATAGGATAGTTCACAGTTATGATACCAGAATTGAATGTGTAAAGGTTTTTTTTAGTAGACAAATTGCTATCTATTTGAGCATTCGACTACCTTCATTAGTCCGCTAGGACTGGCGCATAAGCATCATGGCTGTAAATGCAGGTGTATTTTCTTTTCCATAAAAAAATTTCCCCAACTCCAAACCAGGGAAATCCGCAACGGCACGGCACGAACTCGACTAGGATTGTCTCCGTTTAAGCGACAATGGTGCTGGCGGTGGCGGACTCGTACTTCCAGGTAGGGGGAAGGACACCGACGGTCTTGTAGTAACGGGCCAGACGGTGGATACGGGACTCGATGAGAATGAGGCGGAACTTGGAGTCCTTGTCCTTGCGGTTGCGCTCGAGGTGCTTGCGGACGGCGACAGCCTGTGGACGATTAGCAATTGATTTCGTGGCCAAGCAGAGAGGGCGCGCTGGGCTGCATCACATACCTTCTTGATAAGCATGTACAGGTCCTCAGGGAGCTCGGGGGCAAGGCCTATAATCACTCTGTCAGTCAAAACCGCACAGAGGCATGAAGTGTTGTACGTCCGTCTCTTCGCAAGAGACCGAACTCGAGGTGTATATCCATCACAACGTCGCTGTTTATATTCAAGGGACCGTACCGGAAGACTTGAGGATACGCAGAATGCGGTTACCTGGCAGAGTGCAACGTTAGCATTCAGACTCCAATTCATATCGCAAGCATTCGATTTCCGCCATCGAAAATCCATCGCGCAAACGTACCAGTGACAAGCTTGACCTGGGAGACACCGTGGGAGTCACGGAGGATGACACCAATCTGCGAGGGAGTAGCACCCTTTCTGGCGAGCTTGCAGATCTGGTCAACGACCTGCTCGGGAGTGGTCTTCAGCCAGCTGGGAGCGGTGCGGCTGTAGGGGAGGGCCGAGGCGGAGATACCCTTGCCCTTGCTGTGAAGTCTACCCATTTTGTCGGTGGTTGTCGGTTGTCGTGAGTTGAGGTTGTCGGTGTCGTGATGGAGTTTTCCTGGGCCTGGCGCGACGAAGTTTGGGAGAGCGGTCCACGAACACTAGACCTGGGTTGTGTGGAGCGGTGCAAATTTTCGCTTAGTTAGGGCAGATTTGTGCGTGGTGCGCTGCAGCCCACGCGCTAACCCAGATTTTGCTATCGACACGTGACGATAACAGTGTGGATGCTTCAAGCTTCATTTGCTGCCAGCCGTCTCCGCCAAATTTTCTGAGCCTTGAGCCTCTAATTTCTGTCGTTTCTCAAGTCCATTGCTCGGTTTGTGATGGTGTCAGGGCGACTGTTACGCCTCGTGACATCTTTCTTCCCGTAAGTCCTCTCTGCAACTGCATTACATACATCAACTCCCCTCAATATGATGATACGAACACACTTTTGTTTTATTTCTGGTACCTCTTAAGTTAGAGAGCTCTCGGGTTCTCACTGCACTTACTGGACTTCTGACACCACTCCATCTGCCACGCTTTAGAATCGCACATTCTACATAGTTACATGCTTGCTAACGCGTGAATAGTATTCTCTCCTAGTGCACACCATTCGTAGCGAACTACATAACGACGTACATTGTAACCTAAGGACGCGAAAGCATAATTTTAACCCCATACGCCCCCAGTGTCATCTCAAGTGCTCCTCTCAATTTCAAGCGCTTCCCGAGCAGCTCCTAGATTTCCTGATTTGGTTTGATCCACGATTGTACAATACATATTTATTTTAAACAGTGACAAATGAAAGGCTCGATTCCACCGCAGCTAGTCGTACCTAGATCGCAGCTATCAAGCTTCGTCTCAGCGACTGGCTGTTCCGTTTTTCTTCTCGCTCCGGTTTACCACGCGCCGACATCAAAGTTCTCCTGCGGTTTGTGTAAGTAAATGTCCGAGACGATGTAAATCAGAGTATAAAAGCCTACCTCGGGGAAATATGTTGTGACGACCGTTCTGTCGGCGAACTTTCTGCCTGCTAGCGCTTTGAGGGCAGTCGTCGTAGAGTCCACTGATTCGAACTTGACAAAGATACGACCGACACCGGCTGATTGGCGACTTCCACCAGCGGGACGTGGAATCTTCAGATCCAAAATATTTCCATACTTGGAGCACTCCTCTCGCACGTCATCGCAGATTTCTGTTACACGATCAGCAATCGGACTGGAATACTGGGTACTGTAGCCCTTACCTTCGTAATCATCGTTATCAAGAAGTTCTTCAGCGGTAACCATGTTGAGCAGCTGCAGAACTCGGGTAGCCTCGCTTCCATTTCCTTGACTAGCAAGGTTGCTGATAGCGTTGATACCGGCATCGAAGTTGGCCACTTGCGTTCCACCAACGCAAGCCTTGACAACTTTAAGCTTCTTGCCGCCAACGTCCATTCCGTTCAGCGTGTTAAGAGCAGGGTCATTGGAGCTGGCAGGCTCAGCATACTCGGCAAACGCGATACCCTGGAAGTTGCATTAGCTTGAGAACGGACATGAAGGACATTGAAGACCTACTCTCGATTCGTCGGTGCTTCTGTCTTTGACGAGGACAAAGGCTTTGGGCTTGCCAAAGGCTGCCAGCAGCTCCAACACCTGATCCTCGGTGAGGAAAGGTGGAATGTTTGTGATGCAGAGCTTATGTACGGTGTCAGGCACTGTGGTAGAGACAACCTCAGGATTGTAGACGACTTCATCCGGTACAGCGGGCATGACGTAGTCTTTCGGGCGGCGAATACTGAGCTCAGGTGTGTCAGCCTCCATGGACGTGCCATCTAACGCAAGAGCGACTGTGGCGTCACCAGTATTCTTGAACTCCAGGACAGCAAAAGATTTGTCGTTAGAAAGCTGGCTCAATGCACAGGGGTCAGTAGCCTCAATGACATTAAGGCCGTTCAGCTGGAGGTTAAAGAATGAGACGAGAGCATCATCCGTAGTTCCGCTAGGAATATTGGAGACTAGAAGACGTCTGGCCTGTCGCGAGTTGCTAGCTTTTAGCCCCGCGCTGCTGACTTGTCCGCCAGCAGGCTGGTTCATAAAAGCCTGGAGCTTGCTGGGGTCCATCTGCTGTTGTCGTGGCGCTCCAGGCAGAGGGAACATGCCCGACATTTTTGCCTGTTCCGACGTGACAGCTTCGTACCCAGGAGGCTTGATATCCCACTGTGTCATGCGACGCTTGCGTTCGAGAACTGGCACGATGTCTGTGAGATCCGGCGTGGGCTCGCGGCGCTTTGGGGGGGACGGGCTTCGGCGTTCTTGCTGGCGAGCGAATCCGTCGTCGCGGCGGTCTCTACCCCCCCGACGATTGTCATCGAAGCCATCACGATCGCGTCTACCGTGGCCATCATCGTCGCGTCGAGCATCGCGGCGCGAGCTGCCACGATCTCTGTCCCATTCTCTGTCGCCTCGACGGTCGCGGCCACCCGAGTATCGCTCCTCGCGCTCTCTGTCTCTGTGGTTTCTACTAGAAGCGTATGCATCGCCGTCGCGATCTCGTTCGCGACGATGGCGGTGATCGGGCGATCGCGAGCGTCTTCTGTCTCTGTGCCTATCTCGTCGGTCGTCGCCGCGGTCGCCGCGGTCACGACGATCACCACGGTCACGGTCGCCGCGTTCGCCTCGTTCGCCTCGATCACCACGCGAAGGCTGCAATCTGTCAGCATGAATTTTTCGTAACAGACTTGATAGTGGTCCGTACCTGATAATCCCGACGGCTGTCGCCTTCTTCCATGGCAAGCATTTTGTCAGCCTCGAGTCGATCGCGCGAGCTAACTGCCGACTCACCTCTAGACGAATAGTTGTCTCCGTTCATGTCGTCAGATTCCTTTTGCGCCTGTGAATTGCAGGACGCTTCTCCTTGATTGATGGAGATGGGGAGCTCAGAAACGCCTGAGGTCAAAAAAGGTGAAGGTAGGGTCCGCGTCTTGACGGCGTTCTTGTCTGCGATGCTGGAAGCTTTTCAGTCAATAGCGCTTAGCTGCATTGGGGTTAGGCTGCTGCCCTTGTGTTGCTCGGCGGTCCGCCAAAAACTTTACAGCGCCTGAAGCCCCTGTCCTGTCGCCACCCTGCGGCATGTGAGGTAGGGGTCTAGTGAGTTGAAGGGAAAAGGTCAGCTCCATCGAATGGTTGCACCAGTCTTTCCTTAAACTCATCGCAATTCATAAGCATTCATCTGAATACTGACTACTGGCTCACGGAGCGCCCGTCGCTTCATTTATGCACTTATGGCTCTAAAACGTGCGTCTGATTGGCAGAAGCTCCCCGTTACACTAGCAGAACTCTGCATCGACACAACTCTACGATGTGGCCAATCATTCAGGTGGCGCAAAATCAATGATGAATGGTACTCCAACGCTCATTTTGATTCTCGTTTTTACTTGTGATGCTAACTGTCATAGGACTTGTGCGCTTCACGGTCGCATATTATCTTTGAAGCAGGATCCGCAGCATGTGCTCTACAAGACGACCTGGCCAAGCCTTCAGACAGGCCTTGCCACGCCTTCCTCTTCAGTGGAAAAAGATGATACCGAAGAACTGCTGAGGCATTATTTCAGTCTGCGTCTCAACCTTGCTGATTTGTACGAGCAGTGGTCGAATGCCGACCCCAATTTCGCTAAGAAAGCACCTGGATTTGCTGGTGTTCGTATATTAAGTCAGGATGCTTGGGAAGCTTTGATTGGCTTTATTTGCAGCAGTAACAATAATATTGCCCGTATTTCGCAAATGGTAAATCGAAGCTGTCCTGCACGCAAACCTCTTGTGCTAAACCGAAGACAGGTTCATAAATTGTGTCTACACTACGGCCCGCTTATTGGACATATCGGAGACGAGCCTATTCATGACTTTCCGACTCCTGAGGCTCTTTCTGGGAACAAGGTTGAGGGCCGTTTACGAGAACTTGGCTTTGGTTACCGCGCGAAATACATCGCCCAAACCGCACGCATCATTGCTAAAGAGAAGCCTGTGGGCTGGCTTGAAACGCTGCGGAACCCAGAATCTGCTATGAAGACGACAGCTGCCACGGTTGTACCCGATAATATTCCAACATATAAAGGAGCTCACGAAGAGCTTCTTGCTTTGACTGGGGTTGGGCCAAAAGTAGCAGACTGTGTGTGTCTCATGGGCCTTGGCTGGGGAGAATCCGTCCCCGTCGATACGCATGTGTGGCAGATTGCGCAGCGAGACTACAGAATGGGCAAGACGAAAAGTAAGACATTTAACAAAGTCATGTATGATGCGGTTGGCGATCATTTCAGAAGTATATGGGGAAGTTACGCAGGCTGGGCTCATTCCGTGCTATTTACCGCGGATTTAAAATCTTTCGCTGATAAGCCGCCGAAGCATGAGTCGGTATCCGATGGCGAAGAATCTCCTGTGAAGTTTGAGTCGGAAAAAAATAAGAAGAAGCGAGCGAAGACGGAGATTGCCATCGAGGTCAAGCCAGAACAGGTCGAGGCCGTTGTACTAGACATGGAGTTACCCGCCAAGAGAAGACGCACGCGGCGACAACTTTAGCTCCAACTCTCGACGAATAACATGCTTAGGGTAGATTGTAAATATCTGATTATATATTAAATCAAGTTATTCCTTTTTGTTTATTTTTCTTTCTAAACCTTACACCGGGCCAATTCCCTGACGCAATCAACCTCGCAGCCTTGGAGATTTGAGTGCCGGCAAATCTTCGGAATTTGGTGGCCAGCGTCTAGACTTTTTCGCCCCCTCGTGTCAAAGCTGCCTAGAAAACTTCAGCACAAAGCTACCTATCGCACCTCAACTTACCCATGCGCAACGTCGGCGCCCGCATCGCCCCTTGCACCTTGGAACCGGGATGAGGCTGGAATAATAATCTTCCAAGATGTCTGACGCGGATTTCGAGACAATCAAGAAGCTGCAGCAGGAGCGCAATGCTGCTGCTGCTGCTAAGAAGGGAACGCGTTCCTCGACCCAGCGAACGGACTCTACTAAGCAGAAGCTTACTGACAGCGCCGACAACGAACTTTACGACAATGACGGCGACAAATTTGCCGGCTACCACACTAGCCTCCCTATGGGCAATGATGACGATGAGATGGAGGACGGGGACAACACGCGACGCCTCGTGGGCCAGTATACCGCTTCGAACGAAATCATCAATGAGTTCGCGCGAGGCGATGGCGTCGAAGAAGATGATATCCTGGCTGGCAAAGGCGAAAAGAGCGGCCGTATCATGGACCGTGAAACAGATTACCAAAAGCGACGCTTCAATCGTGTGCTGACTCCGACCCGCGCCGATCCATTCGCTGAGAATCGACAGGCTGGCGCAGCCGAAAATGGCACCAATTACCGCGAGATTATGGAGGAGCGCGAGCTTGAACGCGAGGAAGAGCGAGTGCGACGTGCGATCCAATCAAAGCAAGAATCCGGCGATCACGACGGCGATGCGCGTCCCGCTCTTACCGATGGTGATAAGGAGAATGTGGATGCTGGCTCTACGGAAGCTGTCGCTGCGGGTCGTAAGCGCAAGAAGAGATGGGATGTCGGCGCAGATGAGCAGGCGCCTGCTGAGGAGGCGGCCAAACCGAAGCGCTCTCGTTGGGATCAGGCTCCTGCTGTCGGCGGCCCTCTTGAAGGCGATGCCCCCAAAAAGCGCTCTCGCTGGGATCAGGCACCCTCAGCTACGCCAATGGCCAACGCAGGCCTTGCTACACCCGCACCGCAGTCTCAGTCTGCCATGATTCCCGCGACTTTCGGAAGCGATATCTCGGCACGCAACATGCCCATCAGTGACGAGGAGCTGGACCTGCTCCTTCCGGGTGAAGAGGATGGATACAAGATCCTGACACCACCCCCGGGGTATGAGCCTACTCGTGTGGCTCCTCACAAAATGGTTGCGCCAGTCGAGCAAAGTGGTTTCATGATGCAAGACCCCGATCAGGTCCGTCTGGGAGGCAAGCCAATGCCCGCTGAAATTCCTGGCGTTGGCGATTTGCAGTTTTTCAAAGCAGAAGATATGGCCTACTTTGGCAAGCTTACTGATGGCTCTGATGAGAATTCACTCTCGGTTGAGCAGCTCAAGGAGAGAAAGATCATGCGTCTGCTGCTCAAGATCAAGAATGGCACACCACCTATGCGAAAGACTGCGCTACGACAAATCACCGATAACGCGAGAAATTTTGGCCCCGGTCCTCTCTTTGACCAGATTCTGCCTCTTCTCATGGAGAAGACTCTTGAAGATCAAGAGCGCCATCTCCTTGTCAAAGTTATCGACCGCATTCTCTACAAGCTTGATGATCTCGTGCGGCCATATGTGCATAAGATCCTGGTTGTTATCGAGCCGCTGCTTATTGACCAGGACTATTATGCCAGAGTCGAGGGTCGTGAGATCATTTCTAACCTCTCGAAGGCTGCTGGTTTAGCAACAATGATTAGCACGATGCGACCTGATATTGATCACGTCGACGAATATGTCCGCAACACCACTGCCAGAGCCTTTGCTGTCGTTGCTTCTGCTCTCGGTATCCCTGCGCTCCTTCCATTCCTACGCGCCGTTTGCCGAAGCAAGAAATCTTGGCAAGCGCGCCACACGGGTGTCAAAATTGTTCAACAGATCCCCATTCTGATGGGATGTGCGGTTCTGCCGCACCTCAAGGGTCTTGTTGACTGCATTGGCCCCAACTTGAACGATGAGCAGACCAAAGTTCGAACAGTGACCAGTCTTGCTATTGCCGCTCTCGCAGAGGCTTCCAACCCGTATGGTATTGAGAGTTTCGATGACATCCTCAACCCTCTCTGGACTGGTGCTCGCAAGCAGAGAGGCAAGGGATTGGCCGGTTTCCTCAAGGCCGTTGGCTTCATTATCCCTCTCATGGATGAAGAATATGCCAACTACTATACCAGCCAGATTATGGAGATCCTGCTCCGAGAGTTTTCTTCACCTGACGAGGAAATGAAGAAGGTCGTGCTCAAGGTTGTGTCTCAGTGTGCTGCCACCGAAGGTGTTACCGCTGGCTACCTGAAGGAACATGTTCTGGACGAGTTTTTCAAGAGCTTCTGGGTGAGGCGCATGGCTCTTGACAAGCGCAACTATCGTCAAGTTGTCGAGACAACCGTTGACATCGGCCAAAAGGTTGGTGTCAGCGAGATCCTCGAAAGAATCGTCAACAACTTGAAAGATGAGAGTGAAGCATACAGGAAGATGACGGTCGAGACAGTTGAAAAAATCGTCGCTAGTCTGGGTGCTGCTGACATCGGAGAGCGACTTGAAGAGCGCTTGATCGATGGCATTCTCCATGCTTTCCAGGAGCAGAGTGTTGAAGATGTCGTGATGCTCAACGGCTTTGGCTCGGTGGTCAACGCTCTTGGCACTCGATGCAAGCCGTATCTGCCGCAGATTGTCAGTACTATTCTTTGGAGACTGAATAATAAGTCAGCAACCGTTCGACAGCAGGCTGCCGACCTCATTTCACGCATTGCTATGGTCATGCAACAATGTGGTGAAGATGCGCTGATGGGAAAGCTCGGCATTGTGCTGTATGAGTACCTCGGTGAAGAATATCCCGAAGTGCTAGGATCAATTCTTGGTGCCCTTCGTTCGATTGTTACCGTCGTGGGTATCACGCAGATGCAACCCCCCATCAAGGACTTGCTGCCGCGTCTGACTCCTATTCTGCGAAACAGACACGAAAAGGTCCAGGAGAATACCATCGACCTTGTCGGACGTATTGCTGATCGAGGCCCTGAAAGTGTGAACGCTCGTGAGTGGATGCGTATCTGCTTCGAGCTCTTGGACATGCTCAAGGCTCACAAGAAGGGCATTCGTAGAGCAGCCAACAACACTTTCGGTTTCATCGCCAAAGCAATTGGTCCTCAGGATGTACTGGCGACTCTACTGAACAACTTGAGAGTCCAAGAACGTCAATCTCGCGTCAACACAGCTGTTGCCATTGGTATCGTCGCTGAGACTTGCGCGCCTTTCACGGTCTTGCCGGCTCTTATGAATGAGTATCGCGTGCCGGAACTGAACGTGCAGAACGGTGTTCTCAAATCACTATCGTTTTTGTTCGAATACATTGGAGAAATGGCCAAGGATTACGTCTATGCGGTCACTCCACTTCTCGAGGATGCCCTGACCGACCGTGATCAGGTTCATCGCCAGACTGCTGCTGCTGTAGTCAAGCATATTGCCCTTGGCGTAGTGGGACTTGGGTGCGAGGATGCCATGGTTCATCTATTGAATCTCCTGTACCCTAATCTGTTCGAGACCAGTCCCCATGTCATTGACCGCATCATTGAGGCCATTGAAGCTATTCGCATGGCAACTGGCCCAGGCATTGTGCTCAACTACGTATGGGCAGGATTGTTCCACCCAGCACGCAAGGTACGCACACCTTACTGGCGCCTATACAACGACGCCTACGTTCAAGCTGCCGATGCCATGGTGCCGTATTATCCAAACCTGGCAGACGATAAGATTGACCGCCCTGAGCTTGCAATCATTCTGTGAAGCAAGCACAAGAAGACGGTTCGCTTAGCGGACGACGGCTGGCATCACTATAGCAGACTGTTGGTACCGTAGCACCGGCGAAATCATGTAACTTTTTTTTAATTATTTCTGTCACTGTATCATATAGGAGGAACAGAAATGGGAGGACAAAAATTTATTTCCAGTATAGCAAGAAGAGGGAGTCTGGAGGCATCATGCACATGGGCGTTTTTGTACTGTTGTAGCAAAGATACTTTTTGGTTTTATTTTTAATGTATTGAGTACTATTTTCAGTGTTCATTTTGTGTCATCGATGAAGTGGCTAACATTCCTCGGCCACATGTATGAATACTGAGCTCAAGGCAGCTAAAAGTTCCAAATGGAAGGCATGGCATTCCAGATTTGTGTTCCGTCTCCGAAGGCACAGCAGGCACCTGCGTCACAGCGGGAGTAGAAACTCCCGGCCACAGTCACTAGTGGAATTAACGTGGGCCAAGCTTTTCAGAAACATGGGCAAGCGGGCTTGGCAAAAAGGATATGAAAGACAGACATGGAAGACTTGCCTTGTCTTGGACAGAAAGGCAGGGGAGGGTGGCGATTAGCAAAACGTCATGAGCTGGATGGGACAGCAGGTGGTGCTGTGAACGTTTGGCGCAGTGCTACGGAATGCTACAATTGATTTCCATTTGCGAAGCTCTGCTGAAGAGGGGGGAGGGTTGTCAAAAAGCGACGAGACTTTGGCATTGGAGGAAAGTTGGGGGGCCACATGCAGCTCAGGTCTCGCTTCTTCAGCTCATGAGGTCGCTGCCAGTCTCGGAACCTGTGGTGATGCCCCAAGCTCTCGCATCAATGCGCCAGGGTACGCAGCGGCTCATTGGTAAAAAAAGAAGAAAGCAGCTGCGAGGGATGAGAAAGAACCAGGCATGGTGGCGAGAAGACGAGAGCAGAGAAAGAAAAACAACAAAAGAAAATTGCCCCAGTCTGACGCCACCAGGCTCGGTGGAGGTGAAACACGCATCTGTTTGTCTCAATACTTTTATTTCATATTACAGGGTCACCATGCAAGAACACGGCTGTTGACCGGCGTTGAAGAGAAAGAGTACAAGAGGGCTCGAAGAGATAAAACGGCGTGCCGCATCTGCCGTACGGAAAAGCATTCACATGGCCAGAGTCCCCCAAGAGGAGAACAGGGAGGGGTCGGTGTGCGGACCTTGTGTCAGATACACAAAGTCGCATGGCATTGCATGAAGTAGGACTCCTCTTATTTTTCGCTCTATGTTTCGTTCTGCATGTGTAGGTAGGCAGAGATATTCCTCTTGTATTTTGGTTTTCCGTTTCTGAAAACGTTGGAGCTGACGACGTGCTTACGACGACTAACATGCATGCGTCGAGACCATGGGGTGGGAAACAAGTCAGAAACATGCAAGAAGGCCTGGGTCTTTTATGCATCACACATCCATTTTGCTCTTGTATCCTGTTGCTGTTCACCAAGTTCCAGATAATCGGGTTGACGTGAGACTAGGGCGGGTTTTGCGAGTGCACGCGCGCAAGCCTGGCCAGGTGTCGTCTGTAATGTAACAGCAACAGAGGCTCGACAATTTGGGACATTTGGGCCGCACTGATGTTGTTTATCCCATCACAGGAAATAATGCGTGACCGTCCGATAAAAGCTGGGACAAAGGCCAAAGCTGCAAGACAATGCCCCGATGTGTGTCAACGCCATGTCTCCAAGGAGCCGCTTTCCCACGATGTGATGCAATTTGACATGCCATGTACGGCACCCGACATAGTGGTAACTGCCGCCGTACGTGATTCATGCCAGGTATGCCCTGCCATTTCTGAATCGGTAGTTAACTTGCCTTCTTCCGCCTCTGGCAGGGCTAAAGCGGTGCCTGTCTCGGCGACGTCTTGTTTTGGGGTGGACGGTCCCCGAACCGAAAGAGAATGTACAATCGAATTGGGCTACGTTGAATGGGCTCATTGGCCCGCGAAGCCAGCACACATGTGAGCGCCTCGTTCGTCAATGTCGGCCGCCGCTTGGGGGAAGACTCCGGGAACAGCCTGCAGGCTGACATGCCTGCTGCGTCAAAAACTTTTCCATGATTTTTCGGCCCTGGGTGCCAGCCGGCTGTCAAAAGGAGCCATGATTGCCTGGCTGCTTTAGCTGTTATTGAAATAGTGCTCGCGGCGGGCCAAGCGCTAGAGCAGGCAAAATGGATTCACTCCCGGGAATCACCATGGCGGGTTTTGTTCTTCCTAGAGCGTATTTGCGTCGCGCGAGGGAATGGCTTTTGTACTAGTAAACGACCGTTTTTTTTTTTCTCCCCTTGCCACTTCTGGCTGTTAAGAAATGGGCTGGTGCTGCCTTATTGGACGGCATGCCAGTTTGCAGGGCTTCCTTTCCTGGGATATCCTAACCAAGAAGAGAAGTTTGTGCTTGCGATGGAAAAGGAGGTAAACAGGGCAGTCTGAGGCTCTGCCAAGGACGCCCCAAACTGTGACGGGGTAACCTGTCTGCGTCGAGTCGGAAAACGTATTCACACATTTTCTGTAGACGCGGCTTTTGGTCGCCTAGCATGTAGAAAATACCGCAGCAGGCCCAACATCCTTGTTTGTTCGGCTTCAGCGAACCGCCACATGTGCATCTAAGAGGTATTGGTCGCGCTTGGAGCAAGATGTAAATCCCTTCCCAACGCGAAAAGAAGCACAAGTCTTGGCTTTTGGTGGCGCGGTTGCCAAGGCACTTGCTCATCCCAACGTTGGCGGGAGATCCGCACAGCAGAGCGACGATCAATTGGATGCTTGTCAACGCTGGCATAAAAAAAGGGCTCTAATTATAGCTATGACTGAGCGTGTAGTTGGTTCGTTTTAAGTTCCTTCTTGACAGATGGGATACCTTTCGAATTGAGTGACGCATTTCCCGTGCTCATTCTCGTCCTTGTCGTATGTACTAGCCTCCCTGGGCAGGATCCCCTGTCCTCGCTGGAGCTGGCTGCTCGGCTTAGCAGGCACCGGGATGCCAGAGCATGCTCTCGGTATGATCTTGGCCGGTTATTGCAACCAGGGAGGGAGACTTTTTGGCGTCGCTCCTTCTGGTTTTGTTTTTGTTGAGTTGAAATTGCACCGTCCGTCGGCTCCAGGTGTGATGTTGCGCTGCCAGGGGTCTGCAATGCAACCCATTCGCTGTTATTGAATGGCACACAGCCGTCGCGTGGGAAGCGATGTAGCAGATGATTAGTCGCAATGCTGGCTTTTGAGCCCTGGAAATCGTATTCAAAGGGTTGCATTGTCTTTGATGTTTTATTTACAGTACCCGCGATAGAGTTAAGGAACAATCCACCCCTTATTACAGCACCACTCGCAGTGTGTATGCTGCTCGGCATCATAGCGACCATATTTCTGTAGTCGAACTTAACCCCAGTTTTGCGCTGGCAGAACCATGGTTTCTTTTTCCCTGGCTTTATTTGCTTACTAGTACTCTTTTTGCTTTTTTTCATATCGCCATGCAGCACGTGTCATCGGCTTCTTAACGACAACGTTGTGGCACACAGACACTTTGGCGTGCTTCCTGTTGGAGCAAGCCCTGCCGCCACAGACAGGGACAAAGCTCGGTACATGGATATCCGGATAGTGGTGGAAGCAGCCGCCGGCCGGAACATAAAAACCATGATAAATGGAGAGAATTGCGCGTCGTCCCTGCAATGTGGAGAACGACGGCCAAGTTGAGGGCACCAGTTATCTGGATGCGAGCTCTCTACTTGTCTACTTACAGTGCCATGTTTGTCGAGCGAGTCAGGGTGGCTCGTTGGGAGCTCCCGTTTTGTGCACAGTTGCAAGCTAAAAACTAGCACTCCAGCGGTGGTTGATTCCCACACCAGAAATCCTACCCTCCCAACGCGCCCACGGTGGGCTCAGAACCGGGTCTGCGTGGAGCATGTCTCTGAAATTTCGTGACTGAAACGACGCTACATAGCCGAGATGCGAGGGCGAGCTGGGCGCAACAGAGCCATGAGGCGATTCATGAGACGACAAAAGCTGTGGCGGCCTAGAAGCTACGGGTCGGAGTAGGGGTATCAGTTGCGCCGCGTTTCCGATAAGATGGAATGATAAGTGTGCCATGGCGCCATGCTAATAATAAATATAACAATACTGTTTGATTTCCCCAGGTCCGCTGCTTTGTCGGATCGTGAGATGGGATAAATTTATCTGAAATCCTGGCGGTTTGAAGCTTAAAGAACGCCAATCTCGGTGTCAAAATTTCACACGGACTGAATCAGCGCTCTCGTGCAACGACAGTGCGCGCATTGGAGTTGGTCCAGTCTGGGGTTTCGGGCAGTAACACGCTGGAACGGTGTCACAACGTCCAAGCCAAGTGCTCTGTTTTTACGGCTCTACAGCGGGAAAAAAGAGCCGAGCGCAACCCCGTCCTCTAGACCAGCATAGTGCGGCGGCGGCGGGCGGTGTGTCCTGGATGTGGTTTCGGCAGATGAGAAGCGACGGTAGGGCCTTCATCTGCCTACGAGCCCGTAGTGAGAAAGTAGCCTACTAAGAGGGTGTTATTCTCTCAAAACAAGATGATGGTGTCTAACATCATAGACTCGATACTTGCACATTTCTTGCAGTTACCATAATGTGCGTAAAGTTTATGATAACTTGGCCTTGGGATGGCGCTCGCCAGGAATTGGCTGGTTTTGGGACGGGTGCCGGATGCACGTGCCGTGTGCCGGCACAGCGCGAGAGCCGCCGCAGGGTCTGCCCATTTGAGAGAGTAGTAGTGAAGTTCGCAAAGATTCATGTTCCTTGCTAGTTAGTTAATTGGCTTGTCTCTGGTGGCAACTAGTTCGCGATGGCGAAAACGGGAGGAACTCCGTCATCGGACAAGAGCGCATGAAGCTGCTTCTTGGTCACGTTTCTATCCCACCGGGCGCTCTTTCGTCATGGCCTGCGGGTGAATCAGGTTATTTGGGCAACTGTCCCGGATTGAGGAGTGTCATCTCGGAGCAGGAGGCTGTTTAGTGGTCGCAAGAGGAGTAAAGACCCTGCCGGCAGGCTGCCACAGAAGGGCCAGTGACGAAATAGAGCAGCGCTAGCAGCCAGAAAGGTCGAAAGGCAGAGGTGAACCAGGAGACAGCCGTCTCCATGTTGTGCGTTTCAAGTGTCTGGAATAGGCTTACTGCGTCTCCATTGAGGGGCATCAAAGGCGCAAAGCATGGGTGACTAGAAGTTGGGAGGAAGAGAAAGAAAGCAGAAAAAGACTGGATGCAGGAAAGGGTTTAGCCTGGTCGAGGAGGCGTTGGGTCGCCCCGATTCTTTTTAATGGGTCCCGACAGGGTGGCGTCGTAACAGTAAAAATGGGGGTGTGTATGTAGGTCTCAAAAGTGGGGCGGCAAATTCAAGGCCAAAGGTACCCTTTTCTACGATACATATGACACGAACGCAAGACGGAGAGGAGATATTGCGTTCCAAGGGGTGGCGGCACCTTTGCGAGAATTGCGCAAACTCTTCGACAATCAATGTGTTCTAAAAAGCAATGACCAAAAATATAACCCAGCTTGTTCTGTGACCTCATCAGCAGCCACGCTTTCTCCCAAGCAAGGGCCTGGCGCGGCTGAGAGGCTGCAGTGGGGCCCTTGCTGCACTTGACTGCTGCTCATATCTTGCACGGCTCAGGCAATCCGTGAAAGTCGGCAATACGGCAGCACTAGATCAGGAATAATAGCAGTTCAAGTGATAGGAGTTGGGAGGGACGCTTATAAGTCTTGTTATGTATCCACGACCGCTGGGAATTGGTTGCCGAGCGGCAATTCGATGCCCATGCAGTCTGGCGCGTGCTCTGCAACATACGCACTTGGTCAAGATACTTCCAAGCGGGACAAGCCAGCGTGCGTGCTCTCCTCTTCTCGTCTGTGCTATGTGCCCTTTACTTTATTCCAATTACACAAATTTACGTATGCAGTCTACCCTCCCTCCTCCCTCCCTCCCTCCAGCAGCCATGTCGCATTATGCACCACCACCATTTCCACGCGAGGCACTCCGTCCAACATGCAAAGTTGCAGGGCAAGCAGAAGTCGAATCCAGCGGCTTGGGAGAGCGAGAGAACAAGCATCAGGCTAGCGCACCGGGGGTGGGGGAAAATGGAGCTGGCGCAAATGCTTGGCTGCTACCCATCGGTTTTGGCT
The DNA here is from genome assembly GCA_029218145.1 of Aphanocladium album. Taxonomy (NCBI): domain Eukaryota; kingdom Fungi; phylum Ascomycota; class Sordariomycetes; order Hypocreales; genus Aphanocladium; species Aphanocladium album. The sequence goes on from JARDXD010001556.1 coordinate 24,615, forward strand.
CCGCCGCGCCGCCCATGTAATTGGTTAGCTCTGCGATCAAGCAAATCGAGGCGTCGAGTATACAGTGCTGTACTCTGTACAGTGCTGCTAATAAGCCCGCCCATCTTTTCAACCGTGGTCCTTGAGTGCGCACGCGCGCTGGTGGTGCGCATCGTAGAGAATACGCGGTCGCCTTCGTGCAGGAAGCGGAGAAGCAACACTCTGCATGATCATTTTACCCGTCATGATTTGTCCGAGCGCTGAGTAAACAAGCATTTATTTCCATCCATATTACCTTTTTGTTTTCTTTGTTCCATTGATAAATTCTCCTATTTCCCGTCATCTTCAGGTCTACACCGCTAACCCAACCATGCACAAGTGAATGAATTCGTGTGGCGCACTGTACACGCCAACACGGTACCTAGCAGCCGTGAGAGTGTGCCGGCTGCATATTCTGCCTTTTTGCTGATCGAGTTAGGAAAGGCGGTTGTCATAGTAAGTGTTTCGTCCTGCTTTCTGGTATCCAGTTTCGTCGCTTCAAGATGCGCAGCAGGCATTTCCCTTTTTTGTCTCTCACCCCAAACATCATTCTTCCATTTATAGACTACCTGTCTATTTTGACAGTGATCGACCATATCAATTGCCGTCTCGCCTGTTGCCGCCACGTTTTCGGAGGGACAATCTCTGAGCTTAACCCAGAAGTTGTGCCTGTAGATTAACAGCAGAATCCCCAGATGGAGGGGGGGACAGACCGCACCGCGTAAACAAGGCCACTTATTAACATTCAGCAATGAAAAAAGGCAATTTACTGGCACAGCTTGCATACATGTACATGCATTCATCCACGTCACAGGGCGGCCGCCGCCCATTATCGCGGCTCTTTGGTGGTGGCACGCCACCATCTCTCTTGGACCACCCAAGCTTGCCCTCGTTAGCAGCCATAATAGCACTTCTAGTCCTTGTTGCCTCCCCTCTTGATACATCATTCGCAGCCTGGCTAGCATGCCAACGCTAGTTAGTGCTTGCGAAGGCTACGGTACAGGAGGGGGGGGTCCATGCAGGCCGCTTTTCCTTTGCCCCGCCGCTGGCCAGAGGCTTGATGTCATGGGCTTGCCATGTCTTTCTCGCTGCCCAAATGCCATCCAAGCCCATTTGCGGTATTTCGCAAGGACCAGAGAAGAGGGAGAGCCACTTCCTGTCACGGCTCGGCCATGGTTGGTCGGATCGAAACGTATCCAGCGCCACGAGTGGAAAAGCAAAAGACACTGTTCGGTCACGCATTTGTTTCCCCTCTCTCCCCCTCCACACACCTCTCTTTTTCGTCCTTGATTTCTTGTTCAGCTCCAGAAAAAAAAAAGTCTCCCCTCCATCTCATTAATGCTAATAACCCCCGGTGCACCCCACTATGGGGATGACCTCGTGCGCCTTGTTTTAACTCTTCTTGCCCTGGCATCACCAATGCTGTAGGCTCTGCCTTGTGGTGCCAGGTTTTTGAAGCCTAAACTCGTCTGCTCGGTTCACCGTGTACGTCACAAATATCTCCCCGCTACGTGCATGGGGCCACTCCTTCTCCAGCTTTCTCCAGCTACAGGTGCTTCCCAGCCAGCCAGCTATTGCGACGGTTTGTTCATGCATCGGATCGTGGGGTATTCTTATTTTAGTCTTTCGACTGTTATTTGCGGACGGATGCTCCGCCACTCTGCTACGCCGGGTGGTTCGAATGCAAGTAATTTTTAGAACAGAGTGTCAGATAGAGCGCGCAAAGTGGCCATTGACAACCGTTGAGCGTCGAGATATACTTTTCAGTAGGGCATGTAGCCACCCGCGGGCGAGATGGTCCGGGAGGAGTGCACTCTTGGGGGAGATGTGTCGCCATCGCCAGTGACGTTGAGCTCGTCAATTCTCATCCCTACATGCAATGTCTCTCATCCTCACTTACTTTTTGGCGGTTGTGCAAATCCGGGCCGTACTCGGCAAGGGCGTTGGACGCCGTAGCCTAGTGAACTAGCCAACTTGGGGCCGTCCGGCACGGCGGCCACTGCGCAGCGTGTGACTGGCCGAAGGAGGCGGTCATGTTGCTTTTTTTTTTTTCTCGTCGTGTGAAATGGCTTCTTCCGTTGCGGAGGCGGCGGCGGAGGCGCGTGCTGGCATAATAATACAAGCTTGCTATAGGTCTGTTCTATGAACATGGCTCCCCATCCATTTCGCTCCACGAAGACAGAAAAGAAACAATTGCCAGGCCGCTGTGGTGGCCATCGCCAGCTGGCGACCCTGGTCACTCTTACGTCAAGTTCCCTTGATGGCCAGACACCCTCCAGCGCTACTCTCCGCCTGGCTTATGAACCGCCACCACCATCAATCCCAGCGAGAGGGGTTTCCCGCACTGCTGGTTGGACGCCGTTGGCCTGGGTATGGAGCTGCTGGGTGCCAGCGTCAAAGACATTGCTGACCGTGGCCATAAACTTCATTTTACCAGGACAATTGGAGGAGGTCCAGTGTAATCAATCTATCGGCTGGTAGAGGCAAACAAGGTCGTCTAGGAACTGAACCTGAAAAGCACAGCTGAATAACGGCAAGGGATTGACCCAGTCATACGGAAGATACGTGCGTAAAGAGCATATGGCTGCGAGCTTGGCAAGTACCGTTTTTGGACTGAGGTGGCTACCAACGACTAATTTTAGTCAGTTACTTTTAAGTCATGTCCAATCCGGCTGTCGGACGTTGGCCGTATTACTGATTGCACGATGGGATTAGCTCGATTATGGCTTGGTATCGTTTGCCAGGGTTTGCCTCCCGTTTAGATCTGGTTTTGGTACTTTTTCTTTGTTGACAGAGGGAAAACCTCATGGACCCTGTGCGGTGCAGTGGAAAGTGTGAAAGAGTACGCGCAAGCTGTAACGCTTCCCCATGCTGTGCTAATGATATCTATTCGAAACGATTCTGCAAGGTGCTTCCATTAACGTAATCGCATAGCACGGCATTGACTGCATCTGCAGCAAATGCATAATGTCACATCAAGCATTCAAGTCAGCCAGACTTCTGCCAGCATGACCCAGACCCTGCATGATGGCTGTCGACCAGCTAATCTCTTGGCCTAGGACAGAGAACGCCAGGCTCCACAGACTTTAATTTTTTCTGCTTTCTGGCGATGAGGAGATGGATGGGAGGGCATGCTTATACCCAGCGCTGGCAGCACCTCCACAGCAGATAGTGGACTTGCGTACAGTTAGGTTTGGGTCTAACATGATGCGATGAAAGAGCGCCTACCCGGTACAGGCAAAAACGAGACGTTTGTGCGGTGCCCAACTTTGCTCATGCCCCTTGCTTCTTTCATATTCTGCTTCAGGCCTGGCAAGGCATCGTTCGATGAGCTGACGGCGAGTCTCGGAGCTTCCGTGGTGGGCAAGCAGCAACTAGTTACAGCACCGAGATCAAGCAAGACAGTGGCGGCCTCAGCGGCTTACAGAGGGCACAGAACGGCGCCAGCCTGCAACACCGGTGCTGAGGAGCGCTGGAGGTGCGGTGAGGCAGGCCGCTGGAAGGAGCTCTGGCGAGTAAGTGTCGCCACCTGAGCCAGGACATTGCGCGTCGTCTGAATGTCTCGAGGTACATGGCAGGAGGCTCGAGGTGCAGCGTGCGCGACAGGTACCTATTCCCTATCTCCCGCCCGTCTCACAGGCGGCCCACTGGTTCTGCTCTCAGTACCGTACGTAGTACGTATAGCTGAGCCATTTAGCGGCACATCTCCACTGCGAGACAACACAGTGCGCCCAAGCTACAGTGGACTTGGT
>JARDXD010000423.1:0-28348 GCA_029218145.1 Aphanocladium album
GGAGGGGGGAAAGAGGGTATTCAGGCGTGCGGAGAAGGTGAGGGCAATGGCGTTTTGTGGTGTCTGGATTGTGCGTGCGGTACGTTCTCCTCACCCCGCATCTATCGGTATACTTCGTCAAACGGTCTGGTATCCGAGAAGCACGAGTCCCAGACCTGATTGACGACCTGGGTGGCTTGGACGTCATCCTTGCAACGGGGACGAGCCATGACGGACTGGATGGCACGCTTGCGGACGCAGTTTTGAAACTGTTGGTTGAGCTGCCAATTGCCTCGGGTAAAAGCCTCGCGCGTCCAGCGACATTCACCGCTCAGCATAGATGCGCGAATCTGTTCAAAAGAGGCAAGAAAAAAGGAAATGGTTAGCTGAGACGGTTCGGCGGCGTTGTGGTATGAGCTGCATGGGGGTGGAGGGGCAGTGAGGTCGACGTGCATTGCGAGCCGTCTTTGTGTGTGTGTGGTGCGGGAATATGCACAAGAGGAAATGATGTACAAGGGTGGTGTGGCAGGAAGGGTAAAATGGGCTCCGTAGCGTATTGTGAGTGATTTGCGAGGTGGTTGGTGAAAGGGGAAAAGGAGCATGTGTGTGTGTGTATGTGAGTGAGCATCTCATGTTTATTTTTTGGGGATACGTACCTCGGTACATGCGGCGTGCTTGAGGTCCTTGTCGCCCATCCAGTCGACGTTCCAGCGCAGGTGATCCCAGGCATGGACCATCTCGTGGGCGAGGGTGTCCTCGAGGTGCTTGCGGTCGCGAATCTCGTTGGCGCAGAGCAGGATGCCGTGGTTGGGGCTGAAGCCACCGGACTGGCGATGGACCTGGCCGTCGTCCTCGAGGCGGGCGGGACAGCGACGGCAGACGACGTTGGAGGCGTCGAGACGGCCGTTGAGGTCGGCAATCTTGCCCTGGAGGAAGCGGACGGCAGGCGAGTAGCTAAAGAGCCAGTTGCGGTAGTCCTCGCAGCGCTTGCAGTCGCGCTCCTCGTGGACCTTGTAGCGCCATTCACGATAGTGGAACTGGCCCTCGGGGGTCATCTGGCCCGAGAGGATGCGGAAGTAGTTCATCCACCACTTGGTTTTGGGGTCGAAGCCGGTGCGGGCGGGATCGTTGACGACCTCCCTGGGGGTCGTCGTGGCCGGGCTGGCGGAGGCAGCTGAAGGAGCCGCCCCTATGTTGGCATCTGGGTTGGGTGCCATTGTTGACGCGGTTGAAAAAAATCTATGCGGGAATTGGCAAGCTCAATGTGGCATGAAACAAACACGGGCTTGTTCGGAAACTAGCCAAAAACAGGCAACAGAAAAAAAATAAACAAAATTTTAAAAATAAAATTCAGCCAACTGAAAATAGCACCGAATGAAAAATTTCAATCCATGCAGCTCGCACGTCACTGCGGCCAAGGCGACAAGTGTAACTCGTCGATTCTGGGGAATATGCGGGCTTGGTGTGGTTTGGTGTGGTTTGGTGTGGTTTTGGGTGGCAGAGTACAAAAAGTACAAGGCGCTCATGTACCTTTTTGGCAGGCCCAAGGGGGCGCCGCTAGGCACGGAAATTCTGCCACCTGTGCAGCTGCAGGACGCTACGCTGCACGACTTGCAGGGGAGAAAACGGCACGTCACAAGGATGTTTAATGCTGTACCAGTAATTTACGGTACAGATTGTCGGCGCACGCGAGGTTCAAGCTGTAAATTTTTACAATTTATTAGCGCATTTTGGTAGAGGACAGTGTCTGGGCAAACGTTGCCACAGGCAAGTCCCTGGACCAGTCAGGGCGGTGAGGCGGATCCGGCTGGCTGAAGTGCGGCTCATAATTGATCCCTTTTGGGGCATCCGAAAGACACTAGGCGGTGCTAGGCAATGCAGCGTGAGCCACATTGGAGCCGCATTTTGCGTATATACCCAGTGATTGGCGACGGGCACGGTATTATTGCATGTAGCCAAGTAACCAACGACGTCACTGGAAACTCTGTCGCAGTAAAATACGGAGCGTTGCCAGAAGTGACAGTTTAACGGTACGTATCCTTTTTGCTTACATGAGCCCCTCTGCCCCTCCCCCCACTCGCACTGAGCCACTTTAACGAGTCGTCGCAGCCACTCAGAGCGCACGCAAGTCAGGCCAAAAAAAAAAATCCCACTCTCACCGCCCGCTTCTGCCACACGCACGAACTCCAAGGACGTCGTTAGCCTGACGCTCCTCCAAACAACCCACGAGCATGGATCTTTGCATTCGCGCCAGCCCCAACCGGCACGCCTCCAGTCCACAATATCCCATCCCATTCACAGCCCAAGGCGCGCCCTGATTGACGGAGACTGCACCCCTCCTTCCGGTGGAACCCGAGTTGGGGCCTGGGCAGACGTATCCTCCGACCGGCCCTTGTCTGACTGGCTTGGGCCCTGCTGCGACGCTACTTGACTGCTGCGACCTTGTGTGGCAGCGCAGCCCCGTTCTCTTCCAACGACATAATAGCCTCGTACGTAGTAGCGCAGGGATTGTGTCATCGATCTGCCAACGGGCTTGTGAAAATGTTGCAAGATACAAGCGACCCAGGTACGTACTCATGTACCTTTTCTTTGTATCTCTCCTGTTCTTGTTGACAGAGTTTTGCATGGCCTCGCGAGGCCGTCGGCAGTGTCCCTTTAAATACAAAGGGGGCCGCCGGCTTCATCTCCGAGGCCTCTTTTGTTTCGAGAGAATCATTGCATTTCCAAGAGAGACTTCCTGTTGAATACTAGTTCAGCTGGAGTAATGGCCATTTGTGTTTTCTGGTCATCATCTTTTCAAATTACACGCTTCATCATTATTTGATATCATACACTCGGCTGACCACCATGACTGCCAAAGCTTCTTGCATCCGCAGGCCTCAGCCTCTTACTGTCGTTATCAAACTAGGTATGCATTGTCCTTATCATCGGGAAGATCCCTCGCGTTCCTATCTTGATATCTCTCGTCGATTCCTATCCCCGGTATCACTCGCTAACACACCCAATCACAGGCACAAGTTCTATTGTCGACGAAAAGACTCATGAGCCTCTTCTGCCCATCCTCACCTTGATCGTCGACACCGCCGTCAAGCTACGCAAGGATGGCCACAGAGTCGTCATCGTCTCCTCCGGCGCCATCGGTGTTGGTCTGAGACGCATGGACGTTGATCGCCGTCCCAAGCATCTGGCACAGCTCCAGGTACGAGCCGTCTCCCCAACGAATCAAAAATCGCGCTGCAACACAAACTAACTTTTTTCTCGCATTTTGCAGGCCTTGGCTGCTATCGGACAGTGCCGTCTGATTTCCCTCTGGGATAGCCTTTTTAGCCATTTGGACCAGCCTATTGCTCAGATTCTTCTAACCAGGAATGATATTGCCGACGTAAGCACACCCACCACACCACCACCCGATCGCGTGGTGCCCCCCATCGTCACTTTAGATCCGCGCTAATCGGCACCAATCTGTCTTGCAGCGCACTCGTTACATCAACGCTCAAAATACATTCAACGAGCTTTTGGACATTGGCGTCATTCCCATTGTCAACGAAAACGATACTCTCGCCGTGTCGGAAATTAAGTTTGGTGACAATGACACCCTTTCCGCCATTACCGCGGCCATGATTCACGCCGACATGCTCTTCCTCATGACCGATGTCGACTGTCTCTATGACAAGAACCCTCGCTCCAACCCCGACGCCCGCGCGATTGAGGTTGTCGAGGACATAGGCGCTCTCGAGGCCGATGGTACGTTTCACCCACTCTTGGCGAGTTCCTTAAATGACTCATCGCATACTAACACATTTTTACAGTCTCGAGCGCTGGTTCTTCTCTCGGCACTGGCGGAATGATGACCAAGATCATTGCTGCCAAGCTGGGTACTTCGGCTGGTGTTACAACCATCATTACCCGCTCCTCCAACCCGGGCAACATCCTTGGCATTGTCAACTACCTCTACTCCTCCCCCAGATCCTCGGTGATAGAGGATCCTGAAAATGCGGACACCATATCCCGCACCACCTCCCTCAACCTCATGGCTCCCTCGGGCAGCGACTTCAACGGCCCTCCCCTTCACACCCGCTTCCTGCCTTCCAACGAGCCTATCCGGGATCGCCACTTCTGGCTGCTTCACACACCCAGCCCCCACGGCACTGTCTACATCGACGCCGGTGCCCACAAGGCTCTGCTCGGCAAGGCCGGCCTCTTGCCTGTCGGTGTCGTTGACGTCGAGGGTAACTTTGCCTCGCACGAGCCTGTCCGCATTGTGGCCGTGAACCGTCGCAAGACGCCCGGCCCCGACGGCAAGATGTGGGACGGTGTCCCTGAGGAGATTGGTCGCGCTCTGGTCAACTATGCTTCGACCGAGATTTTCCGCATCATGGGACACCAGAGTGTCGAGATTGGCGAGCTGCTCGGCTACGCTGACAGCGAGTACGTAGCGCACAGATCGCACATTGCCTTTATCCGCAATAACAGCCGCCCTGTGTCGCCCATCATGGAAATGGCGTAAGCGCCATCCTATACATATTCTACTATAACGAGCATATATGCATACCAGAGATGCTAGGGAGTTTGGGATTTCTTTCTATAGTTATGACGGCACAGAGTGTGCTCTATTTAGGATTTTTTGAGAATGATTACTTTGACTCTGGCTGTTTTCTCTCTTACTTATCTTCCCATGGCCGTGATTGTATGACTGACGCCAAGTTATGCCGACACCAAAGCAGACATACCAACGCCAAGGGTATTCTCAGTAGAACACGGCAGATAAACGTCACCTATGGTACGTGATTGCCCAAAGAAGAGCGATAGAGCATTTACATCCCGCCACATGTTGCATATTATCCAAAACGCCTGGTACGTAATTGACCAAAGAAGAGCGGTAGAGCATTTACATTCCGCCACATGTCGCATATTATCCAAAACGCCATGTTTCTCTCTGGCACATGTATCTTGTAATGTAAATTCACCTAACAAACGCCTGCATATGAAAATGTTGCAAAGTAAATGTCCACATATCATGTCCATCCATGTAACTGAATTTTGGTGACCCTCAACGCCGAAACCCATTTATACTGGTATAGTTTCCGGCAAAAAAATCTTGCTACACGTTTTCCTATTTTGTTTCCGTTCAAGACAAGACAATTTCCCCGGGTTGTGTATACTTTTTGTTGCATCGTATCGTCCACGTCGTTTTCATCTGGTCTTTAACCGGTAGCAAACAGGTTGTCCTCGTCACGCAGAAACTCGCCACAGTCGGCCTGGCGGAAGACGACGATGCCGGTCGGGTCGAGGCGGCGGGCCTCTGCAGTGCTGCGGGCGGTGACGCCGAAACCGAGGGGGGTGTCGTTCATGTTGTAGACGACGACGCCCTGGTGCTCGGGGCAGTCCTCGGACCAGCGGCCAATGTGCGCCTTGACGATGTGGCCGCCGTAGAGGAAGGGCATCTCGCCGTTGCTCTTGATCCAGACCTTCCAGCGGGCGTGCTCGCCGAGGATGGGGAGGGCGGTGATGTGCAGACGGAACTTGCCAGCCTTGGTAAACTTGCCTGGTGGAAAACGTTAGCCAGATTTGCCCGTGTACCCGTATGGTTGCTTTCGCTCCCATTTCTTGTGTGTTCAAACGTACCAAGACAGATTCCTAGAGACAGCAAGGTGTCGCGCGCCATGGACGTGGCCAGGTTGGCAATCGAGAGGAGGACATAGTAGACTCGGTTGCCCTGCAGGCGAAAGACGTAGCGGTCGGCGTTGGGGGAGTCGTCGAGCGGCGCGATGAGGTTCTTGAGAGAGCTGCCGGTGTAATTGGCCAGCTTCTCAAAGAGCGTCTTTGTTTCGGTTTCGGTAAGAGGACGCATCTTTGTGTGTGGCTGTGGAACTATGAAACTGATGGGACTTGGTGATGGCCTGCAGAATCGCTATGCAGCAAAAAAAGTTGTCTCGCCGACTGGCAGAAAAAGTTATTGTGGGGACGCAGCGAGCGCCAGCCAGTGGGGTTGGCCGCCTGCCTTTTTCTACTTGCGACGAAGAAGAAAGCAGCTTGGAGGGGCTGCCTCAGCGCCTTGGGTATCTGAACCCGCTAGCAAGATGGAAATTCTGGCGCTTCAAGATGCGGCGTCAAGCTCTGGAGACCCCCTTTCCAACTACTGCACGACACGCCGCCCACCATTCAACGCACCTGTACAATAGCCCCCGTTTCGATTTACACGCTCGTTCAGCATACTCTCAGCCCATCCATTTCGTTCCCACCCGTTCTAAACTGTTCTGCGACCCGCCTCGACCAGATTCCTCGACGCGACAGACAAGAGACTCACTCACCTGTCCCCAATTGACCCGCTCTCGCTGAAAGCTCGGTTTTTGCCTGCCTGTGGAGAAGCCAAGCTGCCAAAACGCTTTAGGGTACTGGCCATTAATAAGACCACTGCAAGAAAAAATTATTGCAGCGCGCCCTGCACTGTTGCTCGTGGCTACAGCGCAAGACACTGTGCCCTGAGTCACCCAACCAACCCGCCACACACGACCCCTCCTCCAGCCCTTGGGACAGCTCCGGTGTACGGCAGTTGAAGTTTTTCTTTGCCGTGACTCACGCAAGCTCGTCCAAGACGTTCCAATTCTTGTCAATTCCTTTTTCTTCTTTAGTAGAGCAATTGGGAAAAAGACTTGTGAATGAATTCCATCCGTCACCTGTCTACCTGCTCAGCATCCCCACTCAGATCCAGCCATAGCTTGACATCCCACCTCAGACACCACCCCGCCTTGACCTGCCGCAACCATCGACCACGGACAGCGACAGCAACAACTCTCCCGCGACAACCACAGCGGTGCTTTTCCACGTCGACGCCCGCACGATACGCCGCTCAGGTAGACAAAACGAAGAAGAAACCGCCCGCCATGACGTCGCAAGCCACGACCCTCAAGGGCCAGCCCCTCGACAAGCCCGTCCTCGATGCCATGCTGCGCCGCCGCATGTTCTACACACCGTCCTTTGAGATTTACGGCGGCGTCGGCGGCCTCTACGACTACGGCCCGCCCGGTTGCGCCCTCCAGGCCAACATTGTCGACATTTGGCGCAAGCACTTTGTCCTCGAGGAAGACATGCTCGAGGTCGACTGCACCGCCCTCACCCCGCACGACATCCTCAAGACCAGCGGCCACGTCGACAAGTTCTCCGACTTTATGTGCAAGGACCCCAAGAACGGCGAGATCATGCGCGCCGACCACTTTGTCGAGGCCGTCCTCGAGGCCCGCCTAAAGGGCGACAAGGAGGCACGCGGTGAAAAGGTCGAGGAGAAGGACGACCCCAAGAAGAAGAAGAAGAAGGCCAAGACGGAGGCTGTCAAGCTCGACGACGCCGTCGTCCAGGAGTACGAAGGTGTCCTCGCCAAGATTGACAACTACGGCGGCCCCGAGCTCGGCGAGCTCATCAAGAAGTACGATCTCAAGAACCCCGCCACCGGCGTGCTGCCTTCGGACCCCGTCGCCTTCAACCTCATGTTCCAGACCTCGATCGGCCCCAGCAGCAACCTTCCCGGCTTCCTGCGCCCCGAGACCGCCCAGGGCCAGTTCCTCAACTTTGCCAAGCTGCTCGAGTTCAACCAGTCCCAGATGCCCTTTGCCTCGGCCTCGATCGGCAAGTCGTACCGCAACGAAATCTCGCCCCGCGCCGGCCTGCTGCGCGTGCGCGAGTTCCTCATGGCCGAGATTGAGCACTACGTCGACCCTGACGGCGGCAAGAAGCACGCCCGCTTCCACGAGGTCGCCGACCTCGAGCTCGTCCTGCTCGACAAGGACACCCAGCTCTCCGGCAAGACCACCACCAGGACGATGACGATTGGCGACGCCGTCAAGCAGGGCGTCGTCGACAACGAGACCCTCGGCTACTTTCTCGCCCGCATCCACCTCTTCTTGCAAAAGATTGGCGTCGACATGAGCAAGATGCGCTTCCGCCAGCACATGGCCAACGAGATGGCCCACTACGCCTGCGACTGCTGGGACGCCGAGCTGTACACCACCACCGGCTGGGTCGAGTGCGTTGGCTGCGCCGACCGCAGCGCCTACGATCTGACGGTGCACGCCAAGAAGACTGGCGCGCCCCTGCTGGTGCGCGAGCGCCTCGAGACCCCCCTCGTCATCGAGGAGTGGCAGGTGGACATTGACAAGAAGAAGTTTGGTCCTCTGTTCAAGAAGGATGCCAAGGCCGTCGAGACGGCTCTCGAGGCCACCACGCAGGAGCAGCGCGAGGCCTTTTCCAAGCAGCTCGCCGACGGTGGCAAGATTTCGCTGGATGTGCCCGGTGTCGGCGACGGCAAGGCCGAGGTGACGAGCGACTCGATCAAGATTGAGTTCCGCAAGCGCGTGGAGAACACGCGCGAGTTTACGCCCAACGTCATTGAGCCCTCTTTCGGTATCGGCCGTATCCTGTACTCTCTGATTGAGCACAACTTCTGGACCCGTGGCAGCGACGGCAGCGACGAGGCTCGTGGTGTAAGTTTTCCATCAACGTGATGCAATTGCAGAGAGTACAAAATTGCTGACAATAAATTTCCAGGTCCTTTCCTTCCCTCCCCCCGTGGCGCCGACCAAGGTGCTGCTGGTCCCCCTCTCGTCCAACGCGCAGTTCAAGCCCGAGGTGCGCAAGCTGTCGCAGCGCCTGCGCGCGATGGGCATCTCTAGCCGCGTGGACGACTCGTCGGCGAGCATTGGCAAGCGCTACAGCCGCAACGACGAGCTGGGCACGCCGCTGGGTATCACGGTCGACTTCCAGACGCTGCAGGACCAGACCATTACGCTGCGCGACCGCGACTCGACGACGCAGGTGCGCGCGGACGAGGCCAAGATTCTCGAGGCCATCAAGAGCCTGGTGGACGGCAGCAAGGACTGGGCCAAGATTCAGGAGGAGCTGCCCAAGTTTGAGGGCCAAGAGGTGGATATTGCGCAGCGATAGATGTAGGCATGTTGAAAAGGTGCGGTAGAAGAAAAAATTAAGTTTCAATTAAATATATGATGAATGATGTACTTTGTTTTACATGTAATTTGAGTATATGTTCTGTATGCTGCTAATGTCACGATGGAGAGCAATATGAATTCCAAGCAGCGATACTATGCGTTTGTGCTAAGACGCAAAGGTGAGATAACGGATGTATGCTCGCCTTTACCTGATTATTAATGTAACACGGTTGGCAACTTCCAATGGCATAGTTTGAGAGCTTGACAATTAGTGATACTGAATAAGCATGTCTACTGTTGACGGCCGTTATCTGATTGCTGTAGAACTTCCGACCTTGCTTGCGGACCTGCGAGCTTGGACAGAATTTATGCAAGATTTTGTACGGAAATGCTGCAACTATAACTTGGTTATTGGTAACACTTGAACGAATAAGTGTTGCTATGTATGAAACTGGCGATAATCATGAGCGCCTGTTATCGCCTCTGCTATGCAACATTGAACTTGATACTTGGTGTTGGTGCCAGTCAGCAGCACATCTGCGTCCTCACTTTGTATGATACGCTTCGACATGACGTAAGATGGTGGCAGAGCTGACGAGCCGTCCAAGGAGTCGCGGCCGTTTTGTTTCGTGAACAGTGTCAGGGGGTCGGCGGGCGATGCGCGGGTGAAACGGGCGTTTTCTACTGTGGAGAGAGGGAGAGAGCAGCTGATGATGCTTCCCAGACGATGCATGTATTGCATGGATGGGGGAAGCTGTTTTTTCTTTTCGTTTCCAATGACTGGCATATATAATTGGCGCGACTATGGTAGAACAATCGATACTGTGTTCTCCTCTCGGCCCGGCTGGGCGATTGGCACCTTGTGTAACACACATTGCATGGAAGGTGAGGTGATGGTGAGGCTGTGGCAAAAGGAGAAACGAGGCAGCGCCGTTTCAGCTGGCAATGATATGACGAAAGAGTTTTCTGCAGCTGATGCATGTCATGCAAGGCTTGATCCCATTCTCTCTGCATGCTCCTTTTTTCCCCTTGAACGATTTTCGTTGTCAATGTGAAGATGCCGTAGACTGGGGGCACGGACGTGGACATTTCAAGGCTGGCAAGGTTACACTGGATATCCGTGACATGGGGCGCGTTACGTAGTATGGACGGGTAAGTACGTAATAGGCCAAAGGTAAAATATAAAGATGAGAGATTGATACCTCGTAGTTGTAGTGTATCTCACAGTGTACAACACGGCGTGAGAAGCAAGATTGGCATGCAAGACATGACAGGGCATGGTGGGACCGGTTTTGGGGCCGTGGCGACAGGAATCAAGGGGGGCATTTTTTGCTGGAGACGAATGCGACTTGGCGAGGCATTCGAGGTGACAGGCGAGGAAAAGCTGACATGGATCTGTGGGTGTTGCTTTTTTTTCGGACAAGGACAAGCAGTGTAGAGGCAGATTTGGATTTGCACCGGAGTGGGACAAAGATGGCATTGTTGCAGCGCTACCGGGTGTTAGCCATGGCCACATGTGTGGGAGCGGGCCGACGATGGGATTAACGGGAAATCTGTCTCTTTCTCTTTTCCTACGGTAAAAGAAATCTTGCAAATTTGCACCAGTCTTGTTAGGCTGATAGCTATCAACTAGTATTCGCTGTTCAATACTTGCGCAAGCTGGAGTTGGTGCTGGTAGTTGTTTGCCCCGCCGTCGTCGTTGGGTTTGCCGCCCCTTGGTGCAGCGATTGCGAGGAAAGGAGGGGCAGGGCAGCTGGGGCAGGTACAGGCTGCTACGGGACGCTGCGCGGGACGGTGGTAAAGTTAGCGGAGGGTACGTACCTGGGCTATGCAAAGGAGGGGGGGGGGAAACAGGTGGTGGTGGTGGTGCCTGTTCCCTGCAGCAGCACATGCGCTAAAGATGCAGCAACGGACAGAAGTACCAAGTAGAGGCCCAAGAAGCCCAAGAGGCTGTACAAACGTTCAGGGAGATGGATCTGCTGGTGCTGGCCAAGGGTCCAACGCTCATGTCTCTGGTCAGAATGTCACGGCAAGACACAAGTTGAAAAGTAAAACAACAAGTCTCCCTCAGAGGCAAGACAACGAAAGGCTTTCCAGCAAGTAGGTATCTACTTACCTACACAGGTAGTTAGGTAGCTTTGGCTAGTCCACCTCTAATCTTGCTCCCGCCATTTCCCCTGTAGGCCCCTTTGGCCCCTGTGGCCCCCTGTCCCGCACCCACTCCATCCATCGCCTGCAGAGGTGGGCGCCTCCAGGCTGACTGGCACTGGCTGACTGGCACCGGCCAGGCTGAGCTCAGTGGCCATCTCAGAGCTACGGCGCCTTCCAAACCACACCACTACCCACAGTGCCACAGTGCCACACCACCACACTGAGCTGGCTGGGGAATGCACATCCCACAATTGACCACCTCTCCCATCATCTGCTGCTCCAACCTCGTCCCCCCCATCATACATCTCAAACCAACCACGGCATCTTCCTTTTGGATCTTCCGTGCTTGGTCTTCCTCCTCTTCTTGTCCCATTTCAACCTCTACCCATAACCACCTCGCAACTTACCCTCGTGCACGCTCCCCCGGCGCCTCGACACATTGTTCTAGCCGCGAACCTTTCCGCCGCACTGCCCCCCGCTCTCCTCCTTCTCCTCTTCATTTCCGCCACCGTTCGCTGCTAGCTGAGGTAGAGAGAGACGACAAACCACCACCACTGCCAACCAGACCGCCTCCCCTTCCTCGCAACCACATGTGTCCACTCCAACTGCGCTGCTAAACTCGGCCTTGGATTTTTTTTGCCCCTTTGCCTGGTTGATTCTCGCAAGCGCATAGCCAAGGTTCCTTTTTTTTTCTGTCTTGTATTTTGGTGCGCTTGGTATTGATTCCTGTCTCGTCGTTTCTTTTGCTTGCGCGCGCGCCGTTGCTGGCTCGTCTCACCTCCCCAAAGACAGACGGCCCGCCCCCTCTGGCGCCAACCGTTGCGGCATCTCGAATCCCGTTTGCTTCGTGCGCCACGACAACTCCTCCCGGACGAGCTCTGCCGATTCGTCTGAATCGCTTTGCATGCTCGCCGCGCTATCGGACAGCATCATACATGATCTAACCGCGCTTTCATAATACTAAATCTAATTCAAAATGTCGCAAAACAGGTATGCCCTTCTCGCAACCCCTCTGCTCGTTTCACCTTCCTTTCTCCCAACCTGGCCTCCGCCGATCGCCGTCGACCTTGCGTCTCTGCATCTTGGAGCCGCCTCATTCCCCCCGATAATCTCATGGCTGACCTCTCGTGCCTCCCGTCTCCAGCGTATACTCGTCGGGCCAGTTCATGAACCCAGGCCCTGCGCCGCGCCCCCCGACCGATAGACCCAGGCTCAACCTCATGCCCAACACGAATAACCTACCCGGCAGCATGTCCAACATGGCCATCTCGCCAATCCCTGGCACCGCTACCTCGACATACTCGGGCTCGACCATCTCCTTGCCCATAGCTCGCCAGCAAACCAACCCCGCCGACGGCATGGGCGGTGTGGCCATCAAGAAGGAGGGTTGGGCCTCCGTCAAGGAAGGTAAAAACTTCATTCAGCCCTGGAAGCAAAAGTACCTCATCCTCCGCAAAGAGTCTCTCGATTTCCACAAGACCGAGGGCGGCAAGGTCTCCTACACAATCTACCTCAAGGATGTCCTCAACGTTGGCCGAGTCGAGACCACCGGCATCATCTTTGAGATCAAGCGCCGCCTCGATTGCGCCTCCAACAGTCCCGGCGACGACGACGGCGTAACCAAGACCCTGCAGATTAAAGTAAAGACTGACGATGAACTCTACGAGTGGATCGATCTCATATACGGTGCCTCTCCCAACATGGGCGGCGTCAGCAATCCCACAAACTTCTCTCACGCCATCCACGTCGGCTTCGACTCCCAAACAGGCCAGTTCACCGGCCTGCCCCCCGAGTGGTCCAAGCTGCTCAATTCCTCCGCCATCACCAAAGAAGACTACTACCGCAACCCTCAGGCGGTCTTTGAGGTCCTCGATTTCTATACTGACCTAGCCAAGCGCGCCGAGGACCCCAATCAATACCCCTCTCTCACACCCACTCCTCCCGCCGGCTCTCAAGGCCAGAAGCAGCTCGGTTATGGCGGCGCCGGCATCGCACCTCCGCGTCCTGCCCCTCCCACGCCTCAAGGCTCCGGCTACAGCGCCGCTTCCTCACAGTCCAGCGCCAACGGCGCTCGCGCCGAAGCCCAGGCGCAGCAGCTCCAGCAGATTCAGCAGCAGCGTCAGCAGATTGAAAACGCCAAAAAGGAAGAGCAGCGCCAGAAGCAGCTCGAGCAGGAACGTCGTGAGCTGGCAGAGTATAACGCTTCTCTGCCTCAACACAAGACTCCCTTGGCACGACAAGAAGTCGGCGGTGGTTATTCCTCCGAATCACCTTCTCGAGATCAGCCTGACCGATTCAACCCCTCCAGGGCTGCCCCTCCTGCTCCCAAGGGCTCTCAGAACCCTCAGCAGCTCCGCGCACAACGCCCGGCTCCTGCACCACCCTCGAGCAGCGGCGGCTCCTCGCGGCCTCCCGTCAATCCTCAGTCCGGGGCCGCTCGCGACCCCAACAGCCAGAGCTCCCGTCCCCGCGAAAACGGCCCTTCAAACCAGGGCCCCCGATACCAGCCCAGCAACCAGCAAGGTCAGCAGCGTCCTCCTCAGGGTCAAGGACAGAGCCAAGGCACCTCTCGCCTGCCTGCGCCTGTCAAACCTCTAAATGTCGCCCCCAAGCCTTCACAGAACGCCCCCGCCAACGACTCGGTCAAGGCGGCCGAAGCTGCTCTCTCCAAGCCTGCTGAGAAGAAGCAGGATGTCCGCATGTCGACCATGTCCGAGGGCGAGGTCATGGCCAAGCTCAAAGAGGCCGTCTCCAAGGACGACCCCAACCTGTCGTACTCGAAGCAGAAGAAGATTGGCCAGGGTGCTTCCGGTTCCGTCTACGTCGCCAAAATCAAGGAGACTGCCATCGGTATCGCCCGCGACGTCCTGCGCCAGCAGGGTCCCCGCGCCCAGGTTGCCATTAAGCAGATGGATCTCGCTCACCAACCCCGCAAGGAGCTGATTGTCAACGAAATCATGGTCATGAAGGACAGTCGCCACAAGAACATTGTCAACTTCCTCGACGCCTTTTTGCGCAACAACAATGCCGAGCTCTGGGTCGTCATGGAGTACATGGAGGGTGGTGCACTTACTGATGTCATTGACAACAACCCCTCCATCTCTGAGGAGCAGATTGCCACCATCTGCCACGAGGTAAGCCTTCTCACCATGTTTCCTTTTTTTCGTGTGCAATGCTAACCGTTACAGACCTGCCGTGGTCTCCAGCATCTTCACAGACAACACATTATCCACCGTGATATCAAGAGTGACAATGTTCTCTTGGACGCCCGTGGCAATGTCAAGATTAGTACGTTGACAAATCACAAAGATACATGGCCATCCGCTAACAAATCACAGCCGATTTCGGTTTCTGCGCCAAGCTCACAGACGCCAAGTCGAAGCGCGCCACCATGGTCGGCACGCCGTACTGGATGGCGCCCGAGGTCGTCAAGCAAAAGGAATATGGTCCCAAGGTGGATATTTGGTCTCTCGGTATTATGGCGATTGAGATGATCGAATCGGAGCCACCATACCTCAACGAGGAGCCTCTCAAGGCCCTGTACCTGATTGCCACCAACGGCACGCCCCGCCTCAAGAAGCCCGAGAAGCTGAGCAAGGAGCTCAAGGCCTTCTTGTCTGTCTGCCTGTGCGTGGACGTCAAGAGCCGCGCCTCGGCGGACGAGCTGCTGGCGCACGATTTCCTCAAGCACGGCTGCCCGCTCGGCACGCTGGCTGATCTATTGGCCTTCAAGAAGCACGCCAAATAAGTCACCAATGCAGAGGCGAATACACGAATGAAGAAGAAAAAGACACGAAAACCTACATCTGATAAAAACAAATTTGGCGTTTGCAGGATTGGGGACCATGGGAAACATTGATTTATCTTTTGAGTTGTGTTATTTTCGGCCGCCATGTAACGTCCAAACCCGAGAGCGCATGTGTGGCAAAGAGAGGCGAAAGAAGGGAATACTGGCATATTGGCATGTTTTTTTTGTCTGCACGTGGCAAACTTCCTAGGATGAAATGAATTTTACAACATTACCACCTCACGATATCCCCCTTTGTATGTCGATTTGGGCAAGCTGAAATGAAATGGGATTGTTTTCATGCCGTTTTCATGGGCGCTTGGTTCGAGCATTGCTGACGTTTGGTTGAACATTGGTTTGCCCGTCTTTTTTCTCTTTTACATAGTTGAAACGTCCCTTGCGCTTGCGACATTCTAGATATAGATCCAAGTTCAAAAGGCATTGCTTTCTCGAAACATGCAGTTGAACTCCCACGTAGTGTTTGATGCGCACAATCCCGAATTTCTTTGATGATCTTACCTATGGCCCCCTAGGCGATCATGGCCAAAGGCGAAGAGAAGCCGCTAGGCTTGAGCCTTGGCCCTCTCCTACTACCAGGTACGGTTTAAATTCGAGCTGAACCAGATGATTGTTCCATGCAAGTCGTACTCCAGCGGAGACACTGTTTGCAAGCGCGCCACGTACAACAATTGTGGTCCGAAACTGGCGAGAGCTCCTCACGACTAGAAAGACGGACAGATACGGCGATGAACCCCTCTCCCCCCCCCTCTTCCTGACACCATTGAGCTTGGGGTCGTGCCTCTCCCCGCCGCACGTGTAGCCGCCCTCTGGAAGTATGTGTTCACCCTGCTGGGCGAGCTCCGGCTCAAGCGCGCACACCTGGGTCACGTTCTCAGACGGCGCAATGTCGAGGCGGTCTGTGATGCGGGTTGCCCGGCCCACGCTTTAATTGTTCGGTCAGGGCCCGGATATCACGGTGTGCGTGTGTGTGTGTGTGTGTGTACGTTTCTGTGTCCAGTTGTCGATGTTAGCGCAGCTACGTTTGCCACGGAATCCGCGAGCATCTGCTACTTCTCCTTCAAGGACGGTGAGGAAAAACTCACGACCGCAACGGCTGCCCTTTGTGCAATGCTGCACCAATTGCTGTCCGACGATTCTCTGACCAACAATCTGGCACGTCCTGCCGTCGCCAAGTACCGAAAAAAAAAACGGCACTTCTCCGATGAACAACTCCGATAGCCTCTGGGGGCTGTTGGTGCAATGTGCAGAGAGAATGGATGGTCCGGATGTCATTTGTGCTTTGGATGCCCTCGATGAGTGCGAAGCGGCGGTGCGCAACCAGCTTCTGTACACACTCAATGCCTTTTATGACGACAAAAGTGAGACGTCTACAACCAAGAACCTGAAATTTCTCATCACGAGTAGACCCTATAATCATATTGAACGATCATTTCGTCCATTTACAGCAAAAGCGCAGTATTTCCGCTCCCATGCGGATGAGCGTCACGAGCAGATCAGCCACGACATTGACCTCGTAATCGATTTCAGTGTAAGGGAGTTTGCGCAGCATCTCGGTCAGACTGGCTGTGACGAAATTGCAACAAGTCTGAAAGAAAAAGGTACCAAGACGTACCTCTGGCTGGGCTTGACCCTGAGCACCATCAAGGACGACCCGAGCCTATACAGCCAGCTCACCGACGTGAGGTAGCTCATCTCCAGCATTCCACTGAAATTTCGGCTGCCTATGAGCGAATTCTCAGCAAGAGTAAACGCGAGGAAATCACCATGGCACTTCTCAAGCTCATACTGGAAGCCACGTATCCGCTGACGCTCGACGAGCCCAACATCGCTCTCCGAGGCCAACATCGCCCTCACGTACGCTCTGGCGGATCTAGAAGCCGGAGAGGACCCAGAGCCCTGGCGAAGCGATTTTAAGACGACGGTAAAAAACCTTTGCGGGCTTATCATCAACGTCTACGACGGCAGACTCTACTTTATTCACTTGACCGCGCGCGAGTTTCTCATCACAGAACCACAGGAGGACCAAAGCGGTAAGTGGCAAGCAGGTTCGCGGACTCCCCGCTGCCACACGAGACCATATCAAGATCATGTATGCAGTATTTGCTATATTATAGAGGCTATGAACACGATGAGTCTGATGTCATAGATTATCACCGGGACGAAGAAGATCAAAAACCACTCTTGCGATATATACAAACATTGGTCTCACCACTATTACTTGTTGGGAGATGCGTCGATGCGGTATTCGTTGAAACAGGCCCGTAAATTATGCAACCCTGACAACTCAGCTTCAGTAGCGTGGTCTTAAATTTGGCCGAAGAAACAACGACACTGCTTTAGATTCATAAAGCGCGCAGCCTTAATGTGGCGAATGATGTAGTCTTTCTGGAGCATCACCAATTCAGCTTCTTCAATTTGAAAGTCTCTATGCTTCCTTCGGCGCGCAAAACGTACGATTTCAGGCAAAGTGTGACGGCAACGTGTAGTGGTAAGGCGCAGATTTTTTTTTTCCGGCCCGGCCAATGCGTTGCTCAATTGCCGTTGACATGAAAAGAGCCGTGCCTTACCAGCTGAGAAGCGTCTGAATAGCATAGGCAAGATGGAAGCAAAACTCAAAACTAAAAATAAACTACGGCAGGCCCATATTTCGTTCGTCTTTATTTACCCGCTCCTCACCAGTTAGTCGCCACGCTATCCGCCTTTCCGGAAGCTTGGCGTGGGGGGCAACACTCTCTGAATCAGGAAGAGAAGGAATCGAGCATCTCCGCGGTAGTTACCGCCAGTAGTATTAGTCTGAGGCAAAACACCGGCTGATTGGCCGATGAACCGGCCTCCAGGCAGGATGCTTAGGATTTTTACTACTCGTCTGTACTTGTCTCGTGAACAACATGTGTCTTGTCAGAAAGTGAAGCCTAAAAAACTACAGAGCACAATACAATGCGTATAAGTTTCTATCACATGACCGAACGTATTCATCCTTGAGTGCTGCCTCGTTCTCATGTAGCCACGCGAATGCCCCGACGCAAGAGTTTCAACACCAACTCCATGCTACGTAGAGCCCAAGAAGACCCGAGAGCTTCTCTGATAGGCCGCCCAGTTACCTGCGATTGGTAAGGCTACATAGTCTAGAAGGAACAATAGCCGCGCTGGCTCCGCAAAGCTCCATAACCGATATACCGGAGATTTTCCGTGCGCTGAACAATTGCACAACATGAACATTTGTTCGAGCCCCGTAAATACCTGAGTTTTGCTCTCGGTGCCTCGATTGCCAAATTGGGCAGTAACGAGGAGAACATCACGCGCTTCCCCACTTCGCTGTCCGCCAGGCGACCCACTTAGCAGCCAGGTTAGCACGCGAAATACATCTCTGCTTGGAGGCGCAAGGTTAACAAGTATGCAAGAAAAGGTTTCGGGGCAATGGCGAGGGCGGTAGAAATTAGGCTAGTGCTATGCAGCGCTCGGTGTTTACTTCAGAGTTTCTGTATGCGACTTACACTCCCAATCCTCATATATAGGCTACCCACCAGTGTCGCAGTTCCCTGGATTCAACCACAGCTCGATACACTTCTCATAACTTGTTAGCTTTATTCGCCGATACTTTTTCGACCAATCATTATGGTAGCTACTACAACGATTACAGACCGAGCAGGTGATCTCTTGTGCTTCACAATGTCGCCGAGTCTAGTCACTGAATGCCCTGTCCGCACCGAAACTAGCCTCCCACCAATCCTCGCATCACCAGCCGTGTCGCCGACTATTTCACCAACATTGGCCGCATCTGGCGTTTCTGAATCACAGGAGATCTCTGAATTGGCCGATGCGGACTCCAAAAACGACGCTAAACAGGAGTTTCCCGGTGCGGCCGTCACGTTGGTCGAAGGTGGTGCTAAACCCTCTGCGACGTCTCCTCCAACACAAGCGTCAAGTGGACAGAGAAACTTGGTTTCTTCATTGGTGTGTTTGTGGATGATAGCTCCGTGGGTGTATTTCATGGCTTAATTATGAGTGGCGTGAACGCCGAGGTTCTGAGCCTTCGCGACACGACCGCCTGCACTACCTGGCGCCCACCGACAAGTCTCGCAGATCAAGGCGGGCAGGCACGAATCTGCTATTGAGCTGAATCAAGGGCTCAAAAGATGCTTAGATTATCACAAAGTCCTATATAATACGTGCGCAAATGTATCGGTCTATATACTCATGTTATGTATAACGCAACAAAAGCCACAGTTTCGAGAAACACACTTAACTAGCTTTATTCACATTGGCTTTATGCGGTTTACTAGATGTTAAACAGCCTAGCCTAATAAATTGGGAAATTCACTTATACAGGTCTTCTGGCTATCTAACTATCTCTGTGCGTGGAGCTGTTTTTACTGGTTTTCTATTCATTGCGAATTCTTGGGGATGGCGGCTTGAGAATTCTCCTTGTCCAAAAGTTTTGCTCCGAATGTCTATGACTGAGCAGAAGAAACCGAAAACGGGTTAGGTATGAGAGCAGTGTTAAGGCGGTACTCGCTACATCCGGGTCCGCATTTCCATTGTTAGACAGCAGAAAACATAGTCGTGCATTACTCACCCCTAATACTGGAATCGTACGATATCAGCAAAATATCATTTAACAAATGTCTCTAATTGTTCTTTTTTTTTCCATATTTGGATAGCCATGTAACTGCAGTGCCAGGAGGCCGGGTCGGCGAACTTTGGCGCCACCGGCCCTAGCCGTTATAAGCGAGTCATTCCTTTAACCCATCGATAATTGCATTTCCGGTGACAGTTAGACCGGCCACAGCAGGTCCAAGGTCGGCCACTCGGAGAAATAAGCAGCGAGGCACTTTAGCACGTACTCCGAAACGCTCTCTAGATAGTCACCACGATTGTTTTCGACTGCTTTCTACTGCGAGCCACACCCTCTTTTTTTCGAGATGCTCTGGTTAGAATGTGCGATAGTTTGAACAACAGATCTGATACCTACGTTGAAGGTTCAATGATAAGAAGTAAGCAATCTGAAACATGTAACTTGGATATCGGGCGAGTGTTAGCTGATAGCCGACTTGGATCACACAAGCATGCCCATTAGTCAACTCAGTTTATTCTCATAGCATTCACAAGCTACCGAGAGCTATATGATTATATGTACTACAGTACTGTGCTAACGAGCTGCGAGCTCCACCCGTCGCTTGAGGCATCACACCATTTCAGTGACGCATTATTCAGTGGAGAATGGCGGCGTGGGGGTTGTGGCGTATTCATACTGGGGTTTCCCTGGCTAGCGAGCTGCATATTTGCCTGACTGTAGGGATGACCAATTCATAGTTAGCTTGTATAGGCGATACTTGGAGAAACAAGCTGATAATGGCTACATAGGCTACGTAAAGGAGTGGTAGGACCTTTGATGCTGTGGTTATAGACAGGTAACCTAATGAGTATGGTCGATAGTTTGGCACAACTCTTGTGTTGCTTGGCAAACAAATTCAGTAACACCGTTCCGGTGAAAGGGCGGGGACAGGGATAATATGCGGCGACGCCATCTACTTTGTTGCAGTTTGTATCTGTGGGTAACATACGAGCTCCTGAGTACAACTGCAATGTGGGTAGTGGAATTTCCCGACTCATGCTGTATCAAAGGTACAAGTGGGTTCAAAAAGTATATATAGAGAAGGTAGAAATCAAATTGTCTTTAGAATCGTGTACTTCCTACGCACAAAACCATCAAGAATCTACAGAGACATGAGAAAGTG
Organism: Aphanocladium album; assembly: GCA_029218145.1. Classification (NCBI taxonomy): domain Eukaryota; kingdom Fungi; phylum Ascomycota; class Sordariomycetes; order Hypocreales; genus Aphanocladium; species Aphanocladium album. The sequence continues at coordinate 20,616 of JARDXD010000423.1, forward strand.
TATTGGCCTCCTACCGTTGTTAGCCGCCGGCACCACGCTGGTGGGAGCAGCGGCGAAGTCAGAAAAGAGGTTACGTTTACGACAGTCAGATTTTTGCACAACATACATAACGACTGTTTCGGTTCCGGTTGAATGTGGTATCTCAGTGCCTAGCAGCACAGTCAACATCCCATTGCCAAGCGACAGCACTGTCACCTCAACTGAATTTTGGCAAACAACTACCGCCGGTCATGCCACAGGCGCCCATCCGTCTTCACAAGAAAATGAACAAACATCAAGGTGTGTTGGAAACCCGAACAATTGTTTGGTTCTCTCATGCACGCAGCGCTAATCGAAGTCGCAGCATCCCGGTTTATTCGAGCGCTGGCTCTCCAACCACACACTCGGTCACAAAAAGTTCTACTTCTGGAGACCCAGTTTCAGAGTCTTTTTCGGTCACAACAGATGTCCGATCCAGCGCAGGGGTCAGTGTCTCTTCACGTACTGGAAGTAGTGCGGTTGCAAGCACGAAAACCATCTCAGGAACCGATGCACCATCCACGAGTAGTAGCGCTCCAAGCACTCGCGTGTCAGGCACAGTCTCGGACATAGGCTCAAGCACATATCCATCTTTCAGTTCTGGCACTGGGCTACCGACTCCTGTCCCAAGTGATGGGTTATCTACTATCAGTTCCAGTACTGAGTTGACCCCGGGTCCGTCACTCACGAGCTCAGCCACGAGATCAAAGGATTCAAGTACAATCCCATCATCCTCCAGCTCCTCAGTGTTAACGACGTCCATATTTTCAACATCAGCGACTTCTGGCTTGTCATCGTCAACAACTTCCAGCTTGTCAATGTCGTCAACTTCTGGCTTATCATCGCGAGCCACTTCTAGCTCATCAACGTCAACAAGTTCTGGCTTATCAACATCAACAATGTCTAGCGTATCAAAGTCAACGATTTCTAGCTCGTCTACTACAGCGATTTCTAGCTCCGGTAGCATATCTACAAAGACTACTTCCAGCCTGTCAGCTTCAACAACTTCAAGCTCCACCAGCGTATCTACAAAAACTACCTCCACCCTGTCAGCTTCAACAACTTCAAGCTGGTCGACTTCAGGCTCCACCAGCGTATCTACTACAACAGCCTCAACCTTATCAACCTCAATAACCTCAAGCTCTACAAGCACACCTACAACAACTTCTAGCTTGCCAAGCATAACAACAACTTCAATCTCCACTGCTACATCTACTACAACGACTTCTAGCTTGCCAAGCACCTTAACCTCAAGCTCTGCTGACACAACGACCTCAAGCTCAACTTCTACTGGTACAACCTCTAGTGGTACAACCTCTAGTGGTACAACCTCTAGCTCTACTGGTACAACGACCCCAAGCTCTTCTGGTATAAGCTCAAGCTCTTCTGGTATAAGCTCAAGCTTAAAGACCTCAAGCTCGAGTTCTGCTGGTACAACGTCTAGTGGTATAAACTCTAGCTCTACTGGTGTGACGACCTCGAGCTCTGCCGGTATAACCTCAAGCTCAACGTTCTTAACCTCGAGTTCTACTAGTATAACGTCTAGTGGTATAACCTCTAGCTCTGCTAGTACAACCTCAAGCTCTGCTGACACAACGACCTCAACCTCAACCTCTAGTGGTACAACCTCTAGCTCTACTGGCATAACCTCAAGCTCAACGTTCTTAACCTCGAGTTCTACTGGCATAACGTCTAGTGGTATAAACTCTAGCTCTACTGCCATACCAACCTCAAGCTCTACTATTATAATAACCTCAAGCTCAACGAGCTCTAGCTCTGCTGGCACACAGACCTCAAACTCTGCTAGTACAACAACCTCAGGCCTAACAACCTCAGGCCTAACAACCTCAAGCTCGAGCATAACTAGTGTAACGGCTTCAAGTTCTGCTAGTGCAATACCTTCAAGCTCTGCTGGTACAACGACCTCGATCTCTACTAGTATAACACCTTCAAGCTCCACTAGTACAGCCTCCAGCCCAACTAGCATAACGACCTCAAGCTCAAGCTCTACCAGTACAGCCTCTAGCTCTACTAGCTCAACAACCTCAGGCTCAACTTCTACTGGTACAACGTCTAGTGGTACAACCTCTGACTCTGCTAGTACAGCCTCTAGCTCTACTGGTATAACAACTTCAAACTCTGCTGGCACAACAACCTCAAGCTCTGATGGTACAGCGACATCAAGCTCAACAACCGCGAGTGCAACCGCGAGTGCAACCGAGAGTGCTACTACGAGTGTGCTGCCAACTCCGACTTTTGATTGCACCACAGACGCATACATTATACGCGAGACGCTTCACAAACTCGACCCGGCAACTGGTATCGACATCAAGGCTGTTGATTTAGATCCCCCGGGAGATTATAACTCGATCGGTTATCACCCCACTGAGAATGTGTTGTATGGAACTCGTGGGGACAAGCAAGTGGTTCGTATTTTCCATGACGGACGGACAGAAGTTGTCGTGGCTCTTGAGAGAGCTGGCTACATTGGAGGAACTTTCGATGGTGATGGCAATTTTTGGGTGTTTATGCAGGTCGAGGCATATGGATACCGATACTATGTGCGAAAGGTTGATCTAAGGTCAGGGTCAGCAACCTATGGCGAGATTGTGGAAGAACGGAGAACAAACGCTATTAAGGGCCTGAAAGCTTTTTTCAACGACTGGGCATACACACCGGCAACGCCTGAATTCTTATATGCACTAGGAATGGACGCCGAGGAGGCTACAACTGCAGTGTTATACCGATTCAAGCTTGCAGAAGGTGAACTTGGGTGGGAGAAGGTATATGAGACAAAGCTTGACAAGCCATTGTCGGATTGGGCAGGGATGATGGCCGACAGTGAAGGGTCCGTTTACGGTATAACTACGGGTGGTGATATTTACAAGTTCCCAGTCGGGTCTGCGGGTGGCGTAAGATTTGTGGCAACGACAAGAGGCAATGGGATCAAAGACATGGCTCGATGTCACAATACTCCATCACATCTTTAGATTGGTACTTACTACAGATACAATCAATAAATTATGTTGCATGTTAGCGTTTTAGCCATGGGGCTGAAGAATGTGCCTCAAGGGTACTCCTGCCTGTATGGACAGTTGTCGCAGTATTAGCAGCCAGTTTCAGCATAAAGGATGCGTACCAGCGTCTTCCGCCTGATGCTTCACGGCATGCCAACCGCACTACACCTCCTGCCACATGTGGCAGCGCGGGCACATTGCTGTAAAGGAGAGACAGGAGAGGCAACCCGCCTGCAGATTGCGCGAAAAAGCCTTGAGGAACAAATTGAGAGCATGGAATTGCTTAACATTCAATTAAATTCAGAGGCATTTGCATTTTGAGAGGTATGCCACTTGCTTTGCTTCCCAGTTCTCAGCGATGTGGAGATGCACTTTCCATAACAGTGGCGCTTCTCAGTGGGTGGGTGCGCAATCAGCGTGATCAGTAGAGCTACATGGCTAAGACTATGCGCTATTTACTACTAGACACTTACCAATATAGAATTCAATAGGAGAGGAAAGCAGTACTTTAATAAAAAAAAACAAGCTATCGAGACAGGCGAGGGACAGCCGAAAGCCGTGTACTTAAGGAATAGCCAAAACCACTGACAGGAGGTCAATAGATATCACCTAGATTGTCCGAAACTGGTCGGCAAAAAATGAAAACAAGTATTCGAGACGATAAATAGACATACTTTCATATAGACGAGCGCTGATATAACCCATTAGACAGCTGTGACTGCCGTACATCAGCCATAGTTAATGTCTTGCGGGAGTGGCCGAGGTCCAATGCATGTAATTCGCACGTTTTCCTCCTTTTGGCAGGGATGAGAGAAATGACATGTGTTTGGGGTGCGACAGCCCTACTACATGTTCCCTGTAGAAATCCTCATAATTCCATCGCGCGACGCCAGTTTTCTTGAACGCTGGATAGCACCTGGCTGCGGTTAGGCCAGGAGGTCGGTGGTGTATGCCAATAGGGTCCGTGACAAAAGGCTACCTTATATAAACTGCAAGGCCCTCTATAGGCGATGGCCGAAGTAGGCTTTTAGTATTGGCGGTGGCGCATCCGTCACTGAACCTGTGGGAAACTGAACCTGTGGGAAGCATGCCGGAAGCGGTAGGACGCAGCGCTTATCGCGAGATGGGCGATGTGAACGAGGCGAAAGTATTAGCCTGACTATTATGTGGCTGAGATGAACGGTTCCTACTACGAAGGACGCTTACAGTGGAATAAGAACCATCTATCAAGGAATTAAAGGCTTATTATATCACTGTGAGCAAGATGAGCCTGGGCGAGATGGACACGAGAAGAAAGGTATAAATATGCGATGGAAGCTCATGTTGAGTTCCAGCTGCTCACTAGATCATTCTGCACTGATATATTCTACATCATTTCACACTCATACATTCTACGCTCAAACATGAAGGCATCGCTTGGATTCGTGCTGTATGGCTCTCTCGCCACTGCTGCTGCTCTTGCGCCAAGGGCTTCTCCCTCATTTGACGTCAAGCTTGAGAGGGCAGGCAATACGCTGATCAAGGCCATCATCACCAATACTGGTGAAGAGAATGTTCGCATCCTCAATACAGCCAACATTCTCGACCACGGCATCCCCGTGAAGAAGACCGACGTCTTCTCCGATGGTAAGCAGCTGGTGTGAGACTCTTTGATCAGGTAACGGCTAACGCGTAGAATACAGGCAAGCCTTTGAAATTCCAGGGCGTCTATGCCCGCGTGGAAGCCACCCTCCTCGAGGACGCCAACTTCGAGGATATGGGCCCCAAGAGCTCGGTTGAATCAACCTTCGACATTGCCGAGCTCTACGACCTCTCCGCCGGCGGACGGTTCACCGTGCGTTCCTCCGGCAGCCTGTCGTTCTCCGGCGACGTCGCCAGCAACCAGACCACCGCCATCGCCGGCGCCGTCAGCTTCAGCTCCAACGAGCTCACGATCGACGTCGACGGCGGTCAGGCAGGCCGGGCCAAGTCCCTGACCCCCATGCACGCGAAACGCCTCGTTGCCGACAAGCGCACCGTCGTTCAGGGCGACTGCCAGGGCTCCAACAGGGATCTCATCGGGCTGGCGCTCTTCATGTGCACCGGCTACGCCGCCTATGGGCGGGGCGACGCGCTCGACTACGCCCATGGCTCCCCGAAGCTCCGCGAGTTCTTCAAGCGCGACGACCCGGACGCCCGCAACTACATCGCGGCGGGCCTGGGCCGAGTCCACGACGTGTGCGTGTCCCCGACCAGCGGCGACACGTCCATCTTCTGCACCGACAGGTACCAATTCTGCAGGCCCGGCGTCTGGGCCTACACCGTCCCGAATGATTCCAACATCATCTTCTGCCCCGTCTACTTTGGCACGCCCGTCACCGAGTTCCAGGGCTGCCACCAGAGCGACTCGGGCACGACTCTGATGCACGAGGTCACCCACCTGCAGCAGACGCTCGGGACCGCAGATTACGACACGTACGGGTATGATGGCCTGCGCAGGCTGTCTTCGGACCAGAACATGAACCACGCAGACACATACACGTTTTACGCGCAGGCCGTGCTGAGATGCCGAGACTGAGACTGAGACTGTTCGGGCCTGCTCGGGCTGAGACTGGTCATGCCTTCTCGGGCTGAGACTGGTCATGCCTGCTCGGGCTGAGACCGTTCGGCCTGCTCGGACTGAGACTGTGATGGAAGAGGTAGGGAGGCGGTGTATATAGACTCCCATATTGGTACATAGTATTCGATTAGACTATATATATTTATAAATTGGTGCTGAAATCATTTAGCCAGGAAATTCTCTATCCGTGATATACCGCCGGTAACTACCAGCACCAAGGTGTCCTACAGCGCGTGACACCCATCGCCGTGCGACTTATACTGCGCCAAATGGGTAAGGCAGGTTGAATGGCAGACCTCACGGCAATCGAATCAAAGAAGAGGAAGCTGCGTTCCTTTTTCTTCTAATATTTTCCTCACTTCACTTGACGTGGGACTCTTTGGACTATAACACAACATGGAGTGGGGCAGAGATGGGAAAGCAAGTCGGCCTGGTTATAAGTAGGCTCGCTCCTCCTCTTCCTCGCGGGGGGTGGGCTCTATTGCCTTATTCCTCTTTTTTCCATCAATTAATTGAGTCTGAATGGCTGCTGAGCCTACCCTGAAACGAGGAGTTGGCGTGGTCGGAGGAAGTTGCCCACCGGGCAACTTCCTAATCGTTGCGTGTGTCTGCCCAAACACAATACAGAGTCCGGTTTCTACGGGGTTGGTTATGGCTCGGGGATATGAAAATGAAGTCCTAACATGGCTATCAACAGTGATGCCATCGTTTGTATCATTTTCTGGTCAACAAACTGCAAAAGCAGTGCTCGTGAAACCGAGCCTTTCGTTGCGAGGCAGGGAGCCATGTGGAGAGGGAGTCATACCATATGTCGAGCATCACACAGGCTTGAAGCCTACAGTCGCTGGAGTTTGACCGGCCCAAGGCATGCGCCCTCTTAGTATAAAACTCTAGCTCTTCTTAAAACCTTGTTGTAGAGGGGATGATGAGGGCGGTAATATTACAAATATAGCAAGGCAGCCTGGTCAGAGAAGCAAAGGCCAGGATCTCCTTTATGGGTGTACTCGGCGTTGACGATACTGAGCACCTTGAGCAATAGATTTCAGTTGAAAGTATTAATGCGGTAGAGGACCGCGGCTAGTATAAATAGATCCTGTCGTCTACTGACACCCCAGTCATGTCCATTGTCTCTTCTGGTCTATCTCAAGCGGAAAGGGGATGAGAGGAGGGGTGGGAATGTCCTACGTATACAGTATCGACAGGCTAATGGAGAAGGGAAAGGGCAGGGGTTCGCCATGTGTTTCGGATTTGATAGCTGCGGCTGGGGCAAGTGGCGTGCATGGTGATTGGAGCAGGGGCTTTGTGAGCAGGGGCTCTACCAGAAGGGAAAGCATAAAAGATGGCCGAAGTTGCAAGCAGAAAAGGAAAGCCAGTCGTGACGCATGTAGTACACGAGTAGAAGGAGAGAGGAAAGAAGCAAATAGCGTTGTATTGGCTGTATGAGGAAGGGGATGGGAATGTGTGCTTGGTGTCGCATATTGGCGCGTGCTGAAACGCTGTGGCAGCGGGAACGAGAGCACGGCGGGGTCCAAATTGGAATGCGAGCTTGTTTCGACGACGCGGCTGCACATGATGTAGATCGGATTACTGGTAGAGGGCACGGAAGCTACGAGTGATCAGGTACTTGTACATATTGCTAGCAGAGACAGGGTTGTCATTAGTAGCAAGGCTGGTGTGTTGTGCGGGCGAGGCGGGTAGTCATTGGGCAGATCCTTTATATCCAGCTGCAAAGGGAGAATCAGGGGCAGCATGGCTGCCCTACGTGTACAGGGGGGGGAAAAAAGCAACGGTCGATACACGCGAGCCTTGCTTCCCTTTTTTTCTTTTCATTCAGCCCCATGTCATGTGTATCTAGGCGACACCAGCGCACAAATGTGCCACTCAGCTGCGACTTCAGCTTGGTTGCACTAAACAGACAAAGGCGAGGAGAGCAGAGATGGGTTTTCGATGGAATTCCAACTGGATCCGTCTTCTTTTGGCCCAGCCGCCCGCCCCCATTGCATAGAGGGCTGCATCACACGACAAAAGGGCAGTTGGGGCACCGCCCGTTGACGTAGTGTGCTTCCTCCACCTGTCCCCGAATCTTGGCTGGGGAGGGA
>JARDXD010001269.1:0-28331 GCA_029218145.1 Aphanocladium album
GCATTCTACTTGTCATTATTTTTTAAAAGAATGATGATGGAAATGCTGAAACTCTGAATGTTTTGAGTCTCGTTGCTTGTTGAGGGAGGAATAGAAGCAGAGCTTTTCGCGCTTCTGCTTTATTTGCACTGGACGCGAATCCGAGGTTCAGGTGAGAGCTCGGCAATACATTCAAACGCACGGTAACATCTCCGCGAGTGCTCTCCCGCGAGTCTACAAGGCTACGTTCTAAGTCATCTCTTATCTTGTCTCATGCTTGCAATTTAAGCAACTAGGAAGCCAGCGCGCCGGCCGACAATACCATCCGGTCCAAGTTTGATTTCCGCCAGAGACCAGTGGTAGTCAGGATAAGCCGCCATGACGTTTAAAGCGGGTAGCTTCCTTCTGTCTGTTGCTAAATGCTACTTGGTAGTAAAAGTCCAGCGGCGTACCTTACACGGTATGCCGATAACCCCGTCAACTACTGGAATCGGCGACTCGTTTCCCGCGCGAGAGCTTCTGCTGGTACGGAGCGGCGCTACAGCACGGGATTCTATAGCGAGCTTTTCCTTGTTAACTTCGTCGAATAACGAGGGCAACCGGCTAGGAGAGCGGATTTTCGTACAGCTGCATACATTCATGAAACGATGCCGTGAAATCGCGGTAGCGGAGACTTGGCCTGGGTCTTGGGCTATGCCTGGACGGTCTCTTCCACAGCCATGCTTGTTTTCTGCCTCGCCTTGGTGCTGTACGGAGCGTACCCCGTAGATACATACACGAGGCGCATATAAGAAAGTTTGTCAAGATGCATCAGCCAAATTGCTGGGTGAGGCAACCACCGCCGCAAGGCACCGTGGTTGAGGTGGGACAAGGAGGCCATCAACATACGCTTGAGCAACGCGCGCCTTGTCTACGCCCTGCACTCTCATTGAGTTCACAAACACGACGCAGCGCGTATCGAGACCAATAAATGGCAAATTCACCAAATGGAAATCATGCATTTACAAGATGCAGTACTTGAACAGAACAGCTGGTCCGAGAGCCCAATCTTGCTGGTCAATTCCATGGCTGTCATTGCTCACGTCCAGACCCGGCTTTCCTTGAAAACATCCGTCTCCCAATACGCATCGACTCAAAGACCGTGGGTACCGGAACCGCCTCTCGCGTGCCACTAAAACTTCGTTTGTCTGGCTCTCTACCCCCAAAATATGCCGTCCTTCAGTCGCTTTACCGCACCTCCTGAGGCCCGAGGGACACCCATGATGCCTCTGCTTACCTATTTGGCAAGAGTATTCTTTGTCCCTCGCGCAGTTTCTTGGTAAAGGTTGAGGTATGAGAATCAACTTTATCAAAGCTTACCAGTTTATTAGTATTAGGTATACCCTTTTTTTCCCCTTAAATCAGGCTTAGATTTTATGCGTTTCAATCAACTTGTGAAGCTTCTGGCGTGATTCTATGTCCCCTACTCGTAAAACAGACGTGGAAAGATTGATTGAGAGCTTGCAACAATCTGAAGAAATTATTACCACGCCCGTTTAGACTGTCTATAATCTTGTAAATTTCCTCTTCTCGGGCAACTCGGAGACTGCATAACACTGTAAGCATACTTCGGAGGGGACGGGGAGAAGCCAAGCCACAGTCTACTCACACTTCATCTGCTAATGACATGAATTTCAATAGCAAAATACCATACCCAAAAGAGGTTATCAGCTTTGCCCAAGGCTCTCCGCATTTTCTCCACGTTTGAACTTTGCTCAGTCGGGATTTGTGACTGTCGATGTTGTTGGTAGGACGCAGCCTTAAATTCGCGAAACATTGGGCTACCATTGACCGCACACTACCCTTGGGAAGCAGCATATTGCTTGATAGATTTCTGTACCAACCAAAACAGTTATCGCAGCTACGGAAAGCCACTGTTAATTAATATAACACATTACAGAGCTGGTGACCCATCCGGCGCTACATACAACCAGAATGGCAGGAGCAAAGCTGGCATGTGTGGCAAAGCTGCCGAGCGACAACTGCACAAAGCGGCGTACAGCATGATATTGACGCAGGTTGGCAACCCCCTCTGAACAGCGCGATACTAAGAAAAATAAGAGCGAGGCCGGAATGTGCTATTCTTTGGAGGCTTGGCCAAAACATGGGAGCGTTGTCGCCATCCGTACTCCAGCCAGCCCGCCATCATAGGGCCTGCGAGTGCTGGCTGCAGCCTGCGTGCGTTAGCGCTGCTCCTGCCACGCAGGCACCCACACCACCAACTCACGGCAGGTACTCCGTGGTTCCAATCCTCGCCACCAACAACAACATTTGTAAACTTGTGTTTGCTGTCACAGATGGGCAGCCTTTGATCAAACTTGCACTTGATCGCTCCTCTCCTTCATCCAACATAATTCGTTGCCATCGGTACATCGTCGCGCTGTCATATCCCTCTATATTTGACATTGCCAGGACTTATCTCCCCTCTCTCCCTCCCGATATCTCTTCCTGCGTCATGGCGGTGTTGTTACATCTGCTGAGCGTGTGAGTTTGGTGCAACAGTCCTCGACATGTCCGTTCGGCGTGCTAACGCGCGACGGGTGCTGTGCAGACTCCTCATAGGAATGACGCTCGCCTCTCACATCCCCCAGTATCACCGCCTGCTCACGGCGGGCTCCTCGCTCGGCCTTTCGCTGCCCAGTGTCCTGATGAATACGCTGGTAGCTCAAGTACAGACGGGAACCATGTACTATCTCTTCAAATCGGCTCCAGAAATGAGATATGGCATTCCTATCGATACACCTCCTTCGCTGCGCGACTGGCTCAACCTCACCCAGATCTTGACTCAGTGGATTTGCTCGCTGTTTCTGTACGTTGTACTGCTATCGAAGACGAGTCGTGATAATCTATTGGCTAAACCAAGCTAACTTGACCAAAAAAGCTTTGCACTCGTCATCTATTTACCTGCGTCAAGTAGTAATCCTGCTCCTGCTGTCCGTCCTAAAACGGTGGCAGTGCTTCTTTGGATCCTACACGTCGTTTTGTTCCTCCTCTCCATTCCGATAGGAGGTCGACCAGAAGATATAATCTTTAACATTATACGTAACATCAACGCGGGCATCATCAATCCTCTCTTCACCTTCATCGCCGCTGTCGCTGTCGTCATCCAAGCTCGTGCCATGCCGGATCAGCTGATGGGTTGCAGCCACCGGACACTGGGTGCTCAATCCCTCACCTATCTTATTCTTGCTATCTCGTGGCCATTCAGGCTGATTCTGCCCCCAAACATGTGGGAGCTCGGACCACAGCCAGCCCTGCTGTATGGATGGTACCCGTGGGTGGGATGGGCTTGTGTGAATAATGCTATCCTGGCAGTCGGACAAGGCGTGATGCTGTTCCTCTCGATCAACAGAGTGGCGGATGGGCATTCGAGTCTCGCTGATGAGCGCCGGCCCTTGATTGGATCTGATGAACTCTAGAGAGGAAGCAAGGCCCTAAACCCCCCCCCCTCAATGCCATCACCAGGTTCGCTCACGGGTGTTTTTTTGCGGCATCCAGCGGAATCTGGTTGTATCCGATGTGGTGCGCATCAAGTTGCATGTATCAGTCAGACGAGTTGTTTAACCCGGGGTAACAAATGGCATGATAATCACCCCAAATCATAACATATATTTCTTCGTTCCTAGACGTTCCGATTAGAGATCAAGCGTACGAAGAACATCAGATCGCTGTTAAGGACATACAAATAGAGTACATGGGGCCTGTTGATACTTCTCGATTGCGAGGGCATCGGCGTCGCTTGACTCGGACACAATTTGACAAGTGAATGGCTAGGCAAGCGTCCCAAGCAACTTGGGATCTCGAGCACCAGGGGACGTTGTTGCTCTTCATTAATCGCTCGGCCCAAGACAACGACGAATAGTACGGAGACAACCCAGCGCAACATGGTCGAGGTAATGTTGTGGTTGAAAACTAAAGGGAAAGGGGACCAGAATGCAGCTAAGGTTGAATTAAAGCTTACGCTTCTTGTATATACTCTAACACCCCTGGCCGCGATCACGTTATTACCTAATTCTATACGGCCGAAATCTATATCAAATGTTTGTAGGCCTGTTAGTAATAGGTATCTCAGTTTGACCCTTATTATTAGTTGCAGGCGACCGACTCTACGTCAAAGAGAGTCACCAAGCGGCTCTGGGCGCTGGAGCGCCAGTTTGGCAAAATGAGCGAGAGCAACAAGTTCAATCTCATGCGAATGACCGCCTCCAAGCAGCGCTCCAGGCTCCGAGCTGCTCAAAAAAGTAACGACCGCGTTACCAGGGCCACCCAGCCTGGTTACTCCAGATTGGACAGGAGAAGACACGCACATTGTTAGCGGGTTTGAAAACATCATTCGTTAAATGTATGCTAGCACAGTCCATAAAGTGTAGTCTTCTATAGCCTCAGCAGGCAGACTGGTCTAAAATCACCTCCACTTCGTCCATCATCATGCATGTATTCGCCCATTACTGCTATCAGTTCCGCCAAACAAGTTTTTATGTGCCGGCCAGCAAAGGGAGGAATTCCGGGCGACGGCATATCCTGCCCGCAGCCCGCCTGCGCAGCTTTAGTCGCGCTGGTAGTACTCCTCCTGCTGCTTGGAGCGCACCTCAGTCACGCCGCCCTCGGTGCCCTTGTTGCCCGTGACGTGCTTCTTCTCGCCCCAAAACTTCTCGCGCTCGGCGATGAGCTCGTCGGCCCAGGCGCGCGTCTCGGGCAGGGTCATCTTGCGGGAGACGTAGGCGAACTCGCCGAGGTCGAGCTGGCCCTCGCCGCGGCGCTCGTACTCCATCATCTGCAGCAGCAGCTCCATCTTGTCGACGTCGTGGACAAAGTGGCTGTCGAGCGTCTGCGAGTCCTCGTACTCCTGCCAGATGGCGCGAATCTCCTCGCCCGTGACGCCGCCGGCGACGCCGCGCAGCAGGTTGCCCGTCAGGTAGTCCATGGTGGCGGCCTCGCGGCGGCTCTTTTCGGTCTTGGGGACGCCGTCGACGGGGGTGATGTCGCCGACGAGCAGCTCGGCCATGTCGTGGATCAAGCACATCTTCATGCACTTGGGGAGGTCGAGCTTCGGGGCGAGGGCCGGCGGGGCAAACATGGAGATGAGGGACATGCGGTACATGTGGTCGGCAATGGACTCGCCTCTGGAAAAAAGTTAGCGACACGTTCAAGCAGTATGCAGCAGCCTGCGTTCGAGGGGTGCGATTCTCGTACCGGTCAATGCCGAAGCGTCTCCAGCCCTCGCGCTTCGTCGTCTTGAGGCGCTCGAGGATGTGGAAGAAGGCAAGCGGCGAGCTTGAACCCTCGACAGGTGCATCGCCTGGCACCTCCTTGATAACTTTCTCGACCGTCCACGGCTCGTCGACCTTGATCATGGGGGTAAAGCCCAGATCTGCAGAGGTTAGCTACTGCGCCAGCTTCTCAGGCTCGTTTCGGGGTCGAATTTGTTACCTGCAATGCCTTCATTGGTGTTTTCCGATTGTCCCGGGTGCGAACCCATATTGTCTGTATATATTGCGTGTAAAGAAGTTGTTGTGTCGAGGAGAAGTGGTTTGCGATCGAACGATGGCGGGGGAGGGGTTGCACCTCCAAACTTGGTGATGAAAAAAAGAGAAAAGATGGGACTGTTTCAGTCGCTCTACAGGTAGGAAATGGCAGGGTATTAAATAGACATAAGAATGACGAGTAACAATAAGTTGGCGTTCGCAGAAGAAGCAGTGAATGGCGAGGAAAAGATTGAACAAGATTCACTGCAGAACCGGTTGAATGCAGCAGAAAGAAAAACAACAAACAGCCACTATGAGCGTCGGGATCAGCCGTGCCTGAGCGCAGTCGGTGGCCGCTGTCGGCAAGTCATTGGACCAATGCAACCGGAGCCAACTGTCAGCGGACCGCCAGAGCCCCCACCACCCCGATTCGGCAAGTCCAGTGTAGGGTAGGTAGCATTCACGTCAAGGAAGCCAATGAGAGTCCGAGTGAGATTTGAGGCAGGGGCCATTGAACACTTGAGTAGTAAGGGTTCTTGTTGGAAAAGAGTCTTTAATCAACTTCCAGGCACATCTCTGTTGCGGGTTTATGGTGGTACGTAAAGTAAATGTATTTGAAGAGTCTTCTCAACAGTAATACTACACCCTCAGCTAGTGGTAGTTACGCCCAACTAAAATACCCTCTTATTGTCTGTAAAACTCGAAAGCAAGTATATTTACTCTCATCAGAAAGCTCAATCTTCCCCAGCGGAATCTCGGACTCTCGGACGATAGTTCACTTCGTAGCCTGTTAGTGACGCTCCTCATCTTCGACCAGGCACCCAACTCATACCATCACTCTTGTCATCTATTTGTTGACGTTGATGACATAACCGGGAACATCAATCTCGACAGGGTTGCCGTGAGGAACAACGACAACCTCGTAGTCGGTAGGACCGGGGGCGGGAGCGGCCATGGCCAGGCTGGCAAAGAAGGCAACCATGAACTTCATCTTTGACGGGTGTTTTGGGCTTGTAGTAAATGAGAAGAATCGAAAATTATACAGACTGTAAAATGTAACTTTGCAAGAAGAGAGAGGAAAACAAAATGCTCTTCATCATTAAGTGCCGTGCTTCTTAAATGCGCAGACCAGAAAATGTCTTGGCTTCTCCGCATGCCAGTCGCGTTGACGATGTGCCTCCAAATCAGCCTGGTTTTGGAGTCACACCGAGAAGTTGCACTTTGTTGCAGTGCCGAATCCACAGTCTACATACGTTGGTAGCTAGCAGTGACGCAATTTGGGTCTCACATGAACCAGGAAAAGTGATTACTGGTACGATGCGCGATTGTTGTTTTTCAAAGCTTATTTAATGTAGACCCTTTGATTCAGAAGAGAAACGAAAGAAGCAAGTCCAGAAAAAGACTGGGTCCTATTAGACTAAAGTGAATGCAGTCTCATGTCTCCATCGCCATCTAATAGCACAAGGCTGTCCTGTGGCATCAATGCAGCAGGCACGTCTACCTAAAAATGCTGCCCATAATATTCCAAACATCCCAATGAAAAGAACACCACATAATTGAGAAATTCCATGCCAAAGCGTTATAATAATCATGCATCATCAAGCCATCCTGTTGTTCTGGCTTGTTTTTCAATATCGTACAGTTTCTGCTTTAGAACTCCTCATAGAGGACCCATCCTAAAACACCATCACCGTACATTTGTTGTACAAAGTTTAGGGAAAAGCTCTCTTTCCCCCAAGTCTTTTTTCCGTGGTTCTTCGTTTTTTTTTTTCAAGGATTGCACACAACCAGGCGGCCCGTAAAGTCCGGCTCGTGCATGTAGATGCGATTCAGCTGATCAGGATAAGGATCCTTTCGGCGGGCGTCCTGCTCTCTTCTGCTGGGAATTCTGCGACCCGACATAGTGACATACTCTTGGTCGTAGTCGGGGTCATCCTCAGGGTTAGGAGGGGACAGCGTGTCTGGCGTAGTGTGGTTGACGCCGCGTAGTGTCTCCTCCGAGTCCTCTTCTGATTCCGCGCGGGCGTTCTCGTAGTCGACGGGACGGCTACATGTCACGCGACGACCCGGACGGGGTGCATCGTAGTCCCATTCGCTTCCAGAATTCGTCGCACGAGCGGTGGTGTTGGCGGTGGCAGCACTAATTCTGTAGGCTGTGAACTGGCGCTCGCGCTCGACGTACTGGTTCCACCTGCGGGCAGCCTCGGAGTCGTGCCCGTAGTAGCGGCGCAGGTGACTCTCTTGCGCCTGTTGCTCCCGCCACTGGGAATGCTCACGAGACAGTGTCTGCTCGCGGTAGCGTCTGCTGTAGGATGACTGGCGGTGGGCGGTGGTGTTGGCTTGGTTGTGGGCTGGTTCCTGATAGACGACAGGCCAGGGTCGGGGCTCGCCGAGGAGCATGCCATTGCGCCATGGACCCTCGATGGGATGCTCAGGACCCCGAAAGGCGACGCTGCGACGGACAGGGTAGGGACCGCCGCCAATGTCGACGCCAGTGTTGGCGAGGCGGGCCAAGAAGGTCTGGATCTCGGCCCGGGAGTGCTCGCGGGAGCGTAGGTAGTGGGAGTCAGGGTCCATGGCACGCTGAACTTGTCGGCCGATGCGGCGGAATGAACTTTGGTGACCAGACATTGTGAGGTTGGTATGCCTGATGTGAGGTGTGTATAGGTTGAAGCAGGCCTCACTTGATGTGCAGCTCGTTGATAGCTGATGTAGAGATATACAAAGCTTGAACTGCTTTGTGTAAAAAGATTGCTCCGGTAGCAAGTTGCTGGTATAAGCTATAAGAAAGGATAGGAACTTTGATAATATCAAGATAGTGAGGAAAAGATTGGAGTTTGGGAGTGAGATGGATTGGAAAGACCACCAGAGACAGGACGAGGGAAGGCCGCGCATTATATACTAATTTCAGATTGAAGAAGAAAACTTCGCTGTCAATTACAATCCCAGCCATCAAAATCTACTGTCCTATATGAAAAATAACTTTTGATGGCGTCGCAGTCATCTCTCTCAAAATCTGGGGAATGCCTAAAAATACCAAAAGCCAGGCGTCTGTCTATCAAGCCACCGTCAAAAATTTCCGGTACAACCGAAACGACAATTTTCTGGACGTCTAGTAGTTATCCCACAGATCCTTGCGGTATCCTTCGGTGAGCCGCTCATCCGGCCCGTACGTTTGCTGCCAGATGCTGAAGCCGCCGTCCAGAACCAGCACCTCCTGCTGGCTCTCGCCGGGCTTGTCGCTGTCCGCCGTCGCGATGCGCTCCCGCAGGTAGCGCAGCGCCGCTCTCGGCCCCCTCTCCTGGCTCAGCATGCAGTGGAAGACGACCGTCTTCTTGCCCTCCAGCCGGCGCATCAGCGTCGGCATCATGGCGTCGAGCTGACCGCTGGCGGCGTGGATGCCACCTTTGATGTGACCACCGAGATAATCTGAGGAATTTTGTTTTAGCATACAGTTTCTGTCATGAAGACTCCACAATGTGATTAACATTGGAAGCGCCCGCCACGAAAAAAAAAAAGCTTACCATCGTCGCGGACGTCGACAATCGCGTAGGTCGGTTCTGTGCTGTCCTTCTCGGCGAGGATTCTTTCAGAGAGCTCCTTGGCGGAAATGCGCTTCAGAGAGGCGATGCTGGCCATCTTCAGACGAATAGAGGGAATAGCAGTGCTAAAACTGCGAAGCATGAAAAAAAGAATGGAATCGATGTTGACAAGAGAGGTTGAAGAATGGGTTGCTTTTGACACACTGCCAAGATACCGAGAATAGCGGGGTGTGGGGCCGCAAACGAAGATCGATATCCGGACTGCTTCGAACAGAAACAGCCAGCCACCAAAAGAACGTTCAAGTGGCGTTATTCACAAAGCAGAATTTTAAACAGAGTGGTGAAAGACGATAAAAAAATGGGTTTGATGCCGGTATTTGCATGTCACGCTGGTCTCTAGTTAGTGCTTCCGTCACAGGGAATCGCAGTAGTTTTGAAACCAAGAGGATATCATTCTCGCTATAAACGATGCCTGCTCATTCAATATATCGAGCATCCAGCCGTGCGCCTTGTACTTGTAACCGAAAAGACGCCCCGAAACAGAAAACACCAACCGCAAATACTCCGAGGCTTAATTTGAACACAATTTGTACATTGTAGCCTTCCAAACGTGACAGAAACACTGATTCTGCAATATTTTAAGCTTTTCCAACCCAACCTGCATTGACAAAAAAGTCGAATATTCTGGCGCCCTTTTGCGTGTCCAGTCGGCATATTTCCTTGGCTTGCTTCTTCTTAAGAGAACCGTTAGTCTTAAGTGCCTCTTTCAATATTTGCTCCTTGATCATGAGGTACGGCTTTGGCTGGAGACGAATGACTTCGCACAGCTTGGCCTCATCAGGTGTGAGGAGATGCAGATCAGGTGCGTTGTCCTGCGTAAGAGGCAGCGATTGAACGCCCGAGATTGGCTGTGTTGTGTATTTTGGTCGTGGAGGCACAGCATGGCCATTGACAGCGACGCCGTTCGCCTGTCCGTTGACAAGCGCTTTGCTATCGCCGTCAGCTGTGCTCTGATTTATGTGGCTAGGCAGCTCTGGTGCGACAAGCAGGGCAGCGCCACTCGGCGGCTCTGGTGGTGCAGTTTGCTTGTTGCGCTGGGTCGATGCGAGACGCTCGCGATCCATAGAGCCCATGGGAATGGACTTTTGTATTCTCGTGGCCTTTTCCGTTTCGAATTTTTCTCCACTGCGCAAGTCGCCAATTTTCAGGCTGCGCCATTCTTGCAATTGCGCAATAGCCTGGCGGAGATTCTGCTCATCCACCAGTCCCTGGCAAAAGTCGTCGAAATCTTGACGATTCATCATTCGCGCAAATGGTTTGGCTTTTTGAATCATATCCTTCTCCTCCTTGGTCCTCTTCTTCTCCAGCTTCATGTTTTCTCTGTAGTCAAGCAGATTATGCTCAAAGATAACCTTTTTGCGATCCACTCGCTGGGTAAGCCGGCAGTTGTAAATTTCCATGACAGTGAGCTTGAGCTCCATCTCAGGTTCCAGTTCTCCGGTCTTTGGATTCAAGCCGTCGCCTGGGTCGAATTGCATAAGCTGTACAGCTTCTTCTGCATCATTGGCGTGCTCTGTTTCGAATTCTAGACGACCAGGCATGTATCCTTGAATTTCGTGGCAACTGGGCACCGAGGCCGTTGGCTTCGTCTTTGGTTGTAAGGCAGGCGCATTCTTGGCAGCCTCGCGGCGCTCTTCGATTCTGCGCTTCTTGCGCGATTGAAATTCTTCGCGAGGAATTTCTTTGGCCAGGTCGTTATCATGCGGACTGCAGCGCTTCGGGAGCGGAAATCTTGGCGAATCAACATATGTTTTGAGATAGTGATCGCGAACCTCGTCCTTTTGACGAAAGCCGCCGATGTGATCGGATATATCGGCCCAAGATCCGAGTCCGTAGATTTCGGCGCCTTCAATCAAGAGAAGCTCTTCGTCCGCGCCCCATTCTTCGTCGAAAATCGGAAATGAGTTTTGCTCGATAACGCGGAAGGCGTGCGTGGCGGGGTCGTGCGCGTTGCGCGATTCACCCTTGGCGAAGCAAGACACGCAAAGATCGAAGTCGGTACATGCTGGATCGGCACATCTAATACGAACCTAAATGCGCAACCAAAGTTAGCGATTGGCGACAGGATAGCCTTGGTGTCATCGCCAAATAACGACAAATTGGAGCGCTGCAACTTACCGTGGACGTGATGTCGACGGAACACGCATCGCAGACGTACTTGACTCCGCCCTCGCCTCCCCTATTTACAGTCTTCTTGCGAATCACACCCATGGTGGACAGAGAATGCGGTGTTAATGCGCGACGGGCCCGAAGCCAGCTCCACTGCTAGCTCGTTATGACGCCACCTGCGCCGATTCGATGGCGCGCTGCGGTGGCAATGAGAGAAACGAGATAGAGATTCTATGCGATAAAGAGCATGCTTCTATGTTGAAGTTTGTAGTCCGATGGTATTTTTGATGAAAATAGTTGACTTTTAGCGGTTGGTTGATGGCGAAGCTCGCCTGTCGGAATAGTCAGCGCAAGGCTGGAGCAATGCGGCGTCGTCGCGATCCATGCGACCGCACTGAGAACACACGCGCTAGCGGGACAGGGGGAGCTGCCTGGTTTTGCACGTGCCAGGTCATGTGACGTATATGGGGAAGAGATGAGTGTAAGTTGTCTGCAGTTTTGCGAATCAGTGAAGTAAAATGCTCAAATTTAAATAGATTTACTTTCTGTTAATAATTAAAACCAATACAACTTTCTGCATTTTTGAGCAATTTTCTCGCCCGTCGTAATCTACTCAGGCGCTGCATTGTACTCCTTTCCCTACTATTACGTCCCACCATAGGTGCCGCCCAGTGACGTTCTTTTTTCTCCTCCTATTGATAAATAAATTATGTCTTAATTATGCAAATTAAATCACTCATCGAGCTCGCGAAAATGTCTCTGTACCCAAATTATAGCCTTGCGGGCGGTATTTGAGGATGCTTCTTTTCTCCGAGAAATTCGCCGTAAATTGGGGTTGCGTGGGGTACCATCCAGCAGCTGGCGCTGTGCATGATATCATTGGAGCGCTTACCTGCTTGAGAGCTTCGCTTCGAAGTCCTCGGTAGCATTGAATCCTGCACTCTTATCTGACCACGTTTCCGCGTTATTTCGATTTTCTTTCTTCTTGACCTCTTTATTCACTTCACTTTTAACAATCGGACTGGCACCATCACCAAGCGGCACTGGCTTTGCCAAGTCTCAGATCCCCCGCCTCGTACCAAATCATCGCGACAACTGCCCCGCCCCCGCCAACATGCCTGACAAGATTCTCGACGACATTTCGCACCGTCGCTACAATCCGCTAACAGATAGCTGGCTGCTGGTGTCCCCTCACCGCACGAAGCGGCCATGGCAGTGAGTTGCAGTTTCACGAAAAGTGCTGAGCTCGCGCTAATAATGCGTCCCAGAGGGCAGCAGGAAGCTGCTGTGGAAGCCAAGCTTCCAGAGTATGACCCCAAGGTTAGATGGCTGTGAAGTCGACAGCCCAAGGATTTCAATTGACCACTGTACAGTGCTATCTTTGCCCTCGGAACACTCGCGCGTCTGGTGACCACAACCCCGACTATGCAAAGACGTTTGCCTTTGTGAACGATTACAGCGCCGTCAAGGAGCAACAGCCCGACTACGAACCCGAGCCGTCTTCCAATGGTACGAGCTGCACCTGCTGTTAGGCTCTACCCTGACTGCTAACAACCGTAGATCTGAGTTCCCTTCTCTTGCAAGCCAAGAGCGTCAAGGGTGTCTGCTATGTCATGACATTCTCGCCCAAGCATCATCTCACACTTGCCGACATGCCCGCCTCTGACATTCTGCCCTGCGTCGACCATTGGACGCGCATCTACGCTAACCACTTGTCTGCATCGAATCCTCTTACTGAAGCTGCCAACAAGCTGCAACTCTCGGTCGCCCGCGAACAGGCCCCGATTCCGAAAGACGAGTACCGCTACATGCAAATATTTGAGAACAAGGGTGCCGCCATGGGTTGCTCGAACCCGCACCCTCACTGCCAAGTCTGGACCACATCAACCATGCCCGAGGAGCCGGGCAAGGAGATCACTCAGATGACCAAGTACAAGAAGCAACACGGCCGTCACCTTCTTGCCGACTACACTAAGCTAGAGCTCGAGAAGCAAGAACGTATCGTCTGGCAAAACGATGCCTTCCTGGTCGTCTGCCCGTGGTGGGCTATTTGGCCGTTTGAGGTGCTCGTGCTGCCCAAGCGCCACGTCCGCGCGTTGGTTGATTTTACGGATGAAGAGCGTCTTCAATTCGCGGAGACGATCCAGGAGGTCACCCGCCGCTACGATAACCTGTTTGAATGCAGCTTTCCGTACAGCTCGGGTATTCACCAAGCGCCTCTACAAGGCACCGAAGAGGAGATTGAGAACTCGTACCTCCACATGCACTTTTACCCACCGCTGCTGCGCTCAGCAACGGTGCGCAAGTTCCTCGTTGGTTTCGAGCTCATGGCCGAGCCCCAGCGCGATATCACCCCAGAGCAGGCTGCCGCTCGCCTGCGAGAATGTGGCGGCGAGATCTACAGAAGCCGTAAGAACTAGACAATTGAGATGGCAAGGTGTTTTGGTGTATTAGATGGTGCTAGTCGTACAACAGATTAAGCGAGTTGCAAATATATTTCTTCGTCGTGGCCGTCTTTCCATTTTCAGGATCCGGAGTCCTCGATACGCACCGGTCTTAGTTGAACTCAACGTAGTAGTCGCGAACCATGGGCATCCAGATGAGCGCCGTGGTGGCCAGGCAAAAGGGAAACAGCTGCGGCACGCCAAAGGACATGCTCTTGAAGACGAAGAGCTCGCTGGCAAAGTGGCCGAGCGCGACGACGTAGGTCCAGATGGCAATGTTGTAGACGGGGCCAATGTGCAGGTGGTAGGCGGCGTAGCAGCGGACGATGCAGGTGATGAGCGTCCAGGTGCCAAAGAGGCGGCCGGCGAGCGGGGTCAGCTGGTCGACAGCTTTGGGATCCTGGGGGTTGCTCGCGGGCACGAGCTTGTCGGTGCGGTCTTCCGGGTCGCGGCCGTCGGTCGCCGCCTTCTTGAGCTGCGGGTTGGGCACGAAACGGCCGTTGTAGACGCGACGCGAGAAGTGCAGGGTCAGATACGCCTGCAGAGAGTTGCCAATCGAGACGACGGAGAGCTGCGAACAAGGTTGCGATTAGCGACAGCGTCAGGAGGTGGTGGCTGGACAGACGCGCGGGGAGTCGCTCTGCGCAAGGACTTACAATCAGCATGTAGTATGGCAGAATACCTTTGCCAGGCGGGAGAATTGAGGCGATAAAATCCATATTCGCGGCCGTTTGTGAGCTCTGCAGCAAGATGGGTACAAATGATCTGCTGGTGGTGTTTCGTTGACAGTGTCGTGCTAGCCCCGTGGTGAATTTTGGTGACGGTGGGGCAGATGCCCAGCTCCTCAGGCCGTGATGGAGAGCTGTCCTAATCACAAGATGACACTTCGTACAGTAGAGGCGTTGCAATTTCTTTTTACCATGGAGAGCGGAAGAACCGAGCTAACTGGATTAGAAAATCTATCCCAAGGGCCTATTATACATCGTTCTACCATCTCAGGCTGTTAAGTCAATCTTCTTCACCAGAGGACACTGATGGCCTCTTGTATCGCCGCCTGCGACGTCTTATCATATTTCGAATGTCACCGCTATTATTGAATGGAGCGGCCGCCTGGTAAATTTTTTTTGCCTTTTGGAATTCTCTCTCAACGAATTGATCGCTGCTTTCCGAAGGCGTCACGCTGGCCGGCCGGGAGTCCGGCACGTCGCTACTTGCAGTAACAGGGCCCTGCGCTTCTACTCGTTGCCCCGCGACAGGCTCATCAACGACTGCAACTCTGTGAGGGTCCAATCCGCTGGAAGCTGCTATCGTAGGTGATGTGGATGTCATACTCTTCGACACTCGTTGCTGCTTTTCGCCTTTTACGCGTAGTTGATTGGTCCCTGTTCCAATTCTGCTCTCTGGTGTTTCTCTGGTGCCTGCTGCTGAATTGGTACCAGACGGACCACTCGATGCCGGCAAATTGTCATTTCGAGACGCTAAAGAAAGTGGCGGCAGATAAAGCTCAGAACACGAAGAATTATGGGTGAGAACGGTGCTTGTCTTGGAAGCAGTCGGCGAAGTCTCCAGTGTGCTATATTGCTCAGACGCCGCGCGAGAGGAATCCGTCATCAAAACCGTAGCAGGAGTGCGTTGGACGCTGTTTGGACGGTGGGACTTGGGTCGGTAACGGCGGCGAGAGTTTGAGGTTTTCTGAGATTGCGTGTTAGTTGTCATCATCCCATGACGATGAAACGTACACTTACATGATGGCATTTGTAACGCCGACAGTATGGTAAATGATGGAGCTCTTCTTCCAGAATGGATTTGATGGCCCTTTTGGCCGCAGCTTCCACAACATTTGCGACATTCTTAACCGCGTCAAGGTCCTTTTCGGAAATCATAGTTTGTGTCCGGACTGCCTCAGCCAGTGCAATGTATTCCTTTCGAGCGTCTTTGGCCTCTTGACGATCTCTTTTGAGTGCTTCTCTGAGCAGCTCCCTTTCGCAGTGTCATTAACAGGCTTAGAAAGATATCTTTACCGTGCATCAACTTACAGATTCTCCAATATCTTCAAAGGTACCTCTTTTCCCTCTGTACGTAATTGAGTCAGCTCTTCAAGCAATCTCTCCATAAATATCCTGTGCTCAATCATGTGGATGAAGGTTACTAAGAGCGTCATGGAGTAGCGAGCTTGAAGAAGATCGTCCTTTTTGGAAACCCATTTCCACCGCGCCCAGAAATGTTCCCATATAGTGGCATCATTACTGGCAAAGGCCTTCCAGGCGATATTACTGGCCGACTTCATGTTCTTATCTACCAGAGACAAATACTCATCCATGTGTGCAAGCTGCTCAACTGCTTCTTGCTTCTTATCGCTCGACAGCTTCTCAATAGCATCCGACCACTTCAGTCGAAACTCTTGAACGCAAATTCCCAGGCTATGCGTCTCTGACATGAAAAGCAGAATTTCCGCTGGGGCGTGGCGAATTTGGCCGAGCCTGGCATGGATAGCGAAAGCGGCCTGAGCGAGTGGTAAAGCCACTCCAAATACAGCGAGCGCCAATTCAGCCATGTATGTACAAGAATTTGATATCAGAGATGAAGAGTAAGAGAAGTATGACTTGAGTCAATAACCAGACAATGCGGGTTATTATCCGAAATCACATTCCAGATTTGCCTTGCATGCCGCATTATAACCGCCTGTATTTCACCCGCGTGACCTCTCTATCGCCAGACTTGTCGAACTGAAACATTCTTTTTTGGAGCATGGCTAAATAAGTTTATTCAAATGCATGCCTGCTGTCGAGGTCGACTGCGCCCACGCAAAAGGCGGCGCGGGGTAAGTGGTTCGCATCTCTGCATCAACTTGTGGCAGCCGGTCATTGGTGCAAAGCAACAGCCACATTAGGGAGCAAACAGCCTTGGAAAACGCCTCGACATGATTTGAGAGCATACACTTGGGGAAAATACTTCGTCTGAGTACAGTAGTATGAAAGAACTCCTAGTTAGGTGTCGAGGTAGCATTTCAGTAATTGTTTTGCAAGCCAAAGTGGCTATAGATGAGACTAAAACTGGGTAGTAAATACATAGATCTATATGAAAAAGGATCAAATACAAGATTTCAAGAGTTATTCTTTCTCAGTTCGGCTTAACTGTCGCGAAAATAAAGCCATTAAAAACCGGCGTGGGCAACTTGGGATGACAAGTGACCACCGGCACAAGAGTGGCTTGGACTCGGTCGTCCTTGCCAACCTTTGTCAAAATATTGTCTTCATTCTCTCCGCCAACCTGACCGTCCTTGAACATGGACGCGACCACATCGTCCAGAAAAATGAGACCATTGGGGCGCGTGAGCTTGACTGCCCAGTCAAATTCTTCGCCCAGACCAACCATGTCGGCGTCGACAAAGACAATGTCGAACTTGCGTCCCTCTTTCACCAGCTTCGGCAGCACATCTGTAGAAGAGCCGAGTATGACCTCCACATCGAGACCCTCGACATTTTGCAGCGCCACATCGCGATGGTTGGCGTCAATCTCGACGCTCGTAACCTTGGCGCCCGCCTGCGCAAAGCAAATGGAGGAATAGCCTCCGAGGGTGCCGACCTCGAGAACATTCTTGGCGCCCATGACACGGGTCAGGATGGACAGGTATTGGCCGGCAAGGGGCAGCACGCTGATGGGAGGGAGGCCCTTCGCGGCGGAGTTGGCGAGTGTGGCATCGAGCCTGGGGTTGGGACGCAGTAGAGCAGACTGAGCCTGCGCATCAATTTTGGGTGCCGAGCGAAAGTTTTCAAAGTCAACGATGCGAGTCATGTCCTTGTCTTTCTCAATCATGAGACGCAGCAGCTCCTGTGAATCCATGCTGATTGATTTTGCTTGTGAGTGACGAAGTGTGATAGAATTCTCGTGCCGAATTGGAGATGAGGATTGGGATGAATCTAATGATAGAGATAGAAATTGTACAAAACCAAGAGACAGCCACGACAAATCATATTTATATATTTTCTATACATTTAGAACCAGTCGTGACTGATTTACACCTGAGTCCGGCTATCTGCCCGGCGGTGCGGGGCCGATCCGGACTCGGGCCTCGGGGTCGGGGTTAAGGTAACAATTGCAAATTACTGCGCGAAAACAATTTCAAACTTGAACAAAAGTAGAAGTAAGCTCAGAAAACTACGGCTTACGTGAAAACGTCAGCTATCAGAGCGAGGTAACAGCGACTCGTATTCTTCTGCGGCGCCGAGCTCGGGAAATCTTGGAATGATGAACCGAGACCCTTCTGCGGATACCTTGCTGAACGCCACCATGAAATGACGAGAAACAAATCGCTGCAGGGCGACGCTAGTATGAAAGTGCACCGAAGTGCCAAGCTCAGATTGCCTCAACTTGGATGGATGCAATGCACCGAGTGACAAGCGCAATTGTGGCCTCGAGAACTCAAAGGTGATGAATCTGTTAGAGAAGTAAATATAAAATCAAGACGAGGTGGTACTTTAAAGATTTGAAGAAAAATAAAGAAAGATATGCCAAATACAAACAGGGCTCTTCCGATATTTCTCAAGCTAAGCTTGCAAGCTCTGTTCTGTCCCATTCGAGCAGTAGTAGGATTCTTTGGCATCTGGCGAATCATGGAGACGAACCAAAAGACATGTTGGCAAACAAAATCTCCGTTAGAGCTAGGAAAAGACTATAAAATTCGTAGGGCCAAGAGCGTGGCTTACCTGTTTCAGACGTGCTTGAATTCTGTCCACATACTGTGAAAAGTGGCAAAATCGGGGCGTTGTATAGCAAGGCCGAATCATACTAGCCAATCAGATTCCTGAGATAGCTTACACGAAATGGAATACTCAAACCCGACGGCAGTCGCTAGAATGGGTGTTGTGATGGGCACCGCCAGCGCAAGACGGAAAGCTAGTACTTCGGGGTAGGGCAGACCCAAAGCAAGCGAGATGGGCGTGGCGCTGCACAGCAACAAGCAAGCTTAATCAACAAGTTTACTAATTATGCGGCTCGTCATAGGGGACTTGGTAATGGCAACCATAAAAAGTCAAGGTGCAAACCCCAGTCGATCGTTGGGTGAATAGACGCACAGAGCCACACTGCACCGGTCGGACCACCCGACTATCATTTATATTTAAAGGTAGAATACCAGTTTCAACCTGCGCGGAAGGAGGAAAAGAACCTTATATATCCACGTACAATCATCTGGACTCGAATCGTCGAAAAGGAAGTGATTGGCGAGTGGCGAAATAATCAGGCGAGAACATCTCCGGTTCATCAAGAGACACCCTATGACAAGTCGTTGCAGCAGGTTGTGTTGTTATCGTTGATGGTGTTATTGTATATATATCGTCTGAGTGGGGGCCTTATTGACCAAATAATAGACATACACTATCGAATTAAATAACTAGTGAAGGGCTATGCGTAGTATTAAAGAAAGCCGCTACCTGCATGCCAAAATCGCGTTATACGAGGTTTAAATGGATTGTGCGAAAGGGCTCACAGAAGAGCAGGCGAGACCAGAAGCCTGGAAAGGCACCAGTTCGGGATTTATAAGAAATGAAACCGCTCAACAGCTAATATCTCTCATGGCCTGCCGTCGTGGCTTCGTATATCCGCCACCCAGGGCATGCCCGAGCATATGAAAGCTCATTTTGCTTCGCAGCTGGCTGGCTGAACATGCAAGAAAGTTGCTATTCACTACATGCATAAACCAATAGGAAGATTCAATGGAAGAGCCCCTGTCGATGGGAATGGAGCAAGAAGCAAGAAGGAGAAGGGTGGTGCATTCCACCAGAGCGTAGCGGTGGGCAAAAGGCTGTACTGAGTATAGTTTGACTTTAACACTGGCCCGAGACCCGTGCTAGGAAACCGGATGTCTGAATCAAACGCCACTAGATAAGATTTATCTGCGGAGAAATGCAGCGGCCACACTGTAGACTTGCCGTGCCTTGCCCTCGAAGCAGACTGTGGCTAGCTGGCTCATTATCTGCATCACGGTTTGTTTGTTTCAAGTGATGAACTACCTAGATTGAGGGAATTTGTCGAAGAAAAGAGTACGGTTATCAAGAAGACATTGTGAAAAAATGGAGGATATGGGGGGCAACCGAGCTTTGCGCCACGTGCGAACGCTCACCCGAAACCTACACTAGCAAGCGATCAACGGGGTGACCGAGAGCCGTGCTAGGCGCAGATTGGCGGACACGGCGGTGAATGTTTAATCATCTATAGGGATGAGGATTAGAGAAAATACTGACGCAATGTGATTGTGCCATAGTCTGGCTGGTCCTCGCCAGAAATTAGAGTTCCGTGCCGCTCAGACGGTAGGTCACTCGTCATGTAGCGGTTTGACTATCAGGTTTAGCAGCTTAAAATAAAAGACAGTATGCTTAACAGCAGGCGTGCAGCTGTTGCATGACAATTCTCCAGGTTTAGGGAGCGGACCAGAGGAGAATTGCGAGCTGCGAGATGTAAGGAATGCCTGGTCGTCCGATGACCTGGCGTCCGGGCCACAGAGCAGAGACGTACAAGAGATCGAGGCCGCGCTCTGACAGTCTCTGCTTGGAGAGGAACCCATTTCATTTATTTTTGTATGGTTTTCAATCAATATCATAGTCATCAAGATGCAGCAGTCTTTTGGCGCTTTCAACGTCGCTCTCTGCGTCAGCAGCGTGACTGTTTACGCGGTTGCCAGCGACGACGGAAAGCTGTGCTTTGGCGGCATCCAGGGGTCAAACCAAATCTCCATCTTTGGCGACATTGCCTTCAAAAGCAACTTGGTCGTATTCGATGTTGGCGGCAATCGCGTTGGCTGGGCTTCCAAATAAGTGTTGCATGGATGGATGTGAGGTTTCTGAGACGACGACATGACTCTGCATACATCCTACATTGTGGATACATGCCCTTGGGCGTTGATAGACGGAAATGAATCAGGCGACGAGAATTCAATGATCAAATTCAAGACATCAAATCGCCACGTCGGTATCATAACGGGTATACAGCCAGCCACCTAGGTAATATATCGTACCTGGTAATTAGCATGTGAATAGGTAGACAGTTAGCCAGGGGTAAACTGGCGCTACAACTCTAGGCTAGATCCAGTTGCAGGGCAGGCTCCAGCTGCTGGCGCAGAGGATTCACAGTGTATGCAGCCCACTAATACAGCCACTGCGAATCATTGGTAGTGGCGTCACGGTCGCTATCGGGAGAGGGGCGACCCTTTTCTTTTTTTCCCTTTTGCGCTGCTCACCCCAACATTGCTCTCAACAACATTGTGTCCTGCTCAATTGAGGCTTTTGCGCAACCATCATGGACAAGATTCAGGAACTTCTCGGCAACCTGCCCGCCGTGCCGCACTGTGGTACGGTTCTTCTTGCCGCCATCGGTGGTCTGTTTGTCGCCTCCAAGCTGTTTAGCTACTTGCGCCTGGTCCTCGGCTCCTTTATCCTACCTGGCACCAATGTAGGTTGCGCAACTCTCATCTTTCCACCCCCACGATGATGCTAATATGGGATTGGTAGCTTCGCAAGTACGGCAAGCCTGGTACCTGGGCCGTTGTCACTGGTGCCTCCGACGGTCTCGGCAAGGAGTTCGCCGCCCAGCTCGCCGCCAAGGGCTTCAACCTCGTCCTCGTGTCCCGCACCCAGTCGAAGCTCGATGCCCTCGCCAGCGAGATCAAGGCCAAGTTTGCCGCCAAGGCCCCTCAGGTCAAGACCTTCTCCATGGACTTCTCCGAGGACAAGGACTCCGACTACGACCGCCTCGCCGAGCTTGTCAAGGGCCTCGACGTTGGCATCCTGATCAACAACGTCGGCCAGAGCCACAGCATCCCCGTGTCCTTCCTCGAGACTCCGCGCGACGAGCTGCAAAACATCATCACCATCAACTGCCTCGGCACGCTCAAGGTGACTCAGGTGATTGCCCCGATCCTGAAGCAGCGCAAGAGCGGTCTCATCCTTACCATGGGCTCCTTTGGCGGCTGGACTCCCACCCCGTACCTGGCCACCTACTCCGGCAGCAAGGCTTTCCTCCAGCAGTGGAGCAACGCCCTGTCTTCTGAGCTTGCCGATGACAACGTCGACGTCCAGCTCATCCTGAGCCACCTGGTCACCACTGCCATGAGCAAGATTCGCCGCGCCAGCGTTCTCGTCCCCAACGCCCGCCCCTTTGTCAAGGCCGCTCTCGGCAAGGTTGGCACAGGCAGCTACCAGACTGCGCCTAACACATATACGCCTTGGTGGAGCCACGCTTTCATGCTGTGGTTCATTGAGAACATTCCCGGTGTGAATAGCCCCATTACCATCTCCATCAACAAGGGCATGCACATCGACATCCGCAAGCGTGCTCTGCGCAAGGCTGAGCGCGAGGCCAAGAAGCAGTAAACCACTTTCTATATGGTCACGTAGGAATATGGCGCGTACTTGTCGATTAGCAACTCTGCGTCATAGCATGTTGCGCGTTTACGCTGGGGTTTGTGAGCCGCGTATCCGAGTTGAAAAATGTATGTGTAGTGATGGTATAAGATAGTGGTCACGCAGCCCCAAACTGCAAGACCGTGGCCAAGATGAAATAAATAAATAAAACTAATACAATACTTAATGCAACCAATTGCCATCACTGAAATTTAATTGAACAGCTCATTGAGCTTCACCGTATTCCGCGTAACCTACTGTCATGGATCCCGCGTCATAGCACGAAGCTACTAATCAGGTTTAGCGCCGTTCGCCCACCCCTGGTCAGGAAAAATGGCAGAGCTCCAGCCAAACCACCAGGCCAGCCTAAGAAACCTTTTGAGGTCGCAGAGCTTCGAAAATTCCCAACTACAACCCACAGGGCGCCGCAACGCCAACACAACCCATTGCTCATCACCATCTAGCGCGGAGCATCTGCGACGGGACCGACCGTGTTCCTTGGCGGCTGCTTATCGCTTTTCCCGCCCTTACTCGCATCCGTCACCCGACCACGCGCCCAGAGGCGACGAGTCAACAAACTACCCCAAGACGGCAGCGAAAACTTGCCTCGTCCCGCTCCAGCCTCTTCATGAGCTGGTCTTGAGCGCGTCACTTCGTCCCTCCCGGCCGACCTGCGACATTCATCGTAGGCATCACAGCAACAGGCTCGAATAGCCTCGACCCGGCAGCATAAACAGACGAGCAGCCCAGCCTCCTCCGCCGTTCACCATGTCTTTTCCCGAGACGACGCCGGTTCGTGCCGTTCCTGGCGCGTTCCTCAACACCCCAGCGGTTGCATCGCGATTCCGCACCAATCAGGACCCCGTCAGCAGGAATCTCTTCCAAAGATCCGAGTCGGCACAGCGTTCGGGCTCCGGCTCGCTGCGCAGAAGCTCGTCGTCCTCATCCCAGTCCAGGGCGCTCGCCCGCTCGGGTCTGGTTTCCAGCAAAACCACAGGCTCCCTTTTGGATATGAGTACACGTCCAACTGATCCATCGGCAGTCGCGCCAGCCAACCCCGTTCCGATACGGCGCGTCGAGAATATCCCGCCCGTTGTCCGGGCCGCGAGAGCCATCAACGGTTGCCTCGCCAGCGATGAAAACTTTCCCGACATCGACTCTTACTGCAGACGTAAGGAGAACCTGCTCAAATCTCTTTGGCATATGATTTGAGAGTTTGCTAACTTGTTTCTTATTAGAGGGCGCTTCATCCGACTATGAAATTCCCGTAACCGATACTGCCTGGTCGCCGTTCCACAAGGTTCAAATGTACCCCATCCCGAACCAAGTCTTCGATCACTATAACACCGGCGAGCTTCAGACGCTCATGGGCCTGTTTGCTGAAATCAACCACGCCTGGGTTGTTATTGACAACTCACTCTTCCTCTGGGATTACACCAACCCTGACGCGGAGCTCATTGGCTTTGAGGACCAGCCACACACTATTCAAGCTGTCGCGCTTGTCCCGCCCAAGCCTGGCATTTTCGTCAACACCATTACACATATCCTTGTTGTCGCCACATCGTCCGAGATGATTCTTCTCGGTGTATCAGCCACTCCTACACCAGCCGGCACGAAAACAGTTTCACTCTACCAGACCAAGATGTCGCTCCCTCTTCGTGGCAGTGACGTCCGCGTTATTACCGGATCTGCAGACGGTAGAATCTTCTTTGGCGGCACCAACGACATCGATATTAGCGAATTGTACTATCAGTCCGAGGAGAAATGGTTCTCCAACCGCTGCGGCAAGATAAACCACACGAACCCTGGCTGGTCTTCGGTCGTCACACTACAATCTGGCCTCTGGGGCAGCAAAAACCCTGAGCACCTGGTAGACATTGCCATTGACGACTCAAGAAAATTGCTCTATACTCTATCCAGCACATCGACGATTCGCACGTACCACATGGAGGCGCCTGATCGACTGAACAAGGTTATCGAAAAGGAAAAGGTACACTGTCTTCGTGATATTGCCCACATGATCTCACAGTCGAAGCTCCTCACGGATCGCATGAAGATTGTGTCCATTAGCCCGATTTCCAAACAGGAAGCATCAAAGCTGCATCTCATGGCCATGACCGACACCGGCTGCCGAATTTTCCTCAGCGCTACGAGCGCTTCATCATACATTTACGGCTCCCAGAACAACATGATTCCGCAAAGTATGCAGGTCCAGTTCATCAAGTTCCCACCAAGCCCTGTTTCTCGCCGCTCTGCACAAATTGCGCAACCTGTCGCCGCCGGCACGGAAAACAGCATTGAGTTGAACTCGACCATGCTTGTGCCTAGCCGACAGGGTGCACGATTCGCTCCCGGCGTGTTTATCGATTTTGTTGGAAAGGAGAACGACGCCAACGCAGACGCACTGTTCCTTTCCGCACCCGAGTCTGCGCGAATCAAGAACACTAATAATGCTACGCCTCTCCGCTACTACGAGCAAGCATCTTGGATCGAAATTGGAAGCCGTGCCGAAGCTGTTGGCCTTGTTACAAAACCTTTCGCTGCCACCAACTCGCCATGGGGCTTTGGCAACGAGCTTGCCGTGCAGTTCGACGAGACGCCCACCGAAGTAGCTGTTTTGACCAACACTGGAGTCCATGTTGTTCGCCGTCGCCGCCTGGTTGACAACTTCGCGGCCGCTATCCGTGATGCCCCGGGTGAGGAGGCTTTGGATTTGGTGTGCCGACGTTTGATTCAGCTCTACGGCCGCGTCGAGACTGTTTCTACCGCTCTGGCTGTTGCATGCGGACACGGTGGTGACACAAGAATTGGGTCTGCCAGGGCTATTGACCAGACCACCCAAGACCGTGCTCGCGGCATTTTTGTCGAGATGGGCGGACAGCCTACCCTCGCCGAGACTGACGGTGCTAGCTTGACCACTGACTCTGTGCGACTTTCGTCGAGGCACGACAGTCTTGCCCTTTACCTCTCTCGTCTGATCCGCAAACTCTGGAAATCCAAGGTCATCACCCAAGGCGTTGCCCCCACCGGGGGCATTACTATCGGGTCTGCCGTTCCCATCGATAGACTCGCAGCTACTCAGGAAAACTTGGAGCGTCTCCGAAAGTTCATCGAGGCCAATCGTGGTCTGATCCAAGGCATGTCTGGACCGGCGGACCTCCAGCGCGCAGGTACGCGCCAGGAAGAGATTGCTCTGCAGGCTGAGCACCAGGCACTGCACGCACTGCAAAAGCTTATGGAGAGCATTTCTGAAGGCATATCTTTCGTTCTTATGCTCTTTGACGAGCGTGCTGCCGATGTATTTATGCGACTTGACGAGCCTTCACGACAGCAGCTTCGCGATCTGACATACGAGATGCTGTTCTCTCAACCGCACGGAAAGGACCTGGCCAAGGTTCTGGTCAAGGCCATAGTCAATCGCAACATTGAGAGCGGCTCTAATGTCGAGACTGTAGCGGATGCCCTGCGCCGCCGCTGTGGCAGCTTCTGTAGCCCTGATGATGTAGTCATTTTCAAGGCTCAGGAGCAGCTGAAGCGAGCCTCTGAGCAGCCTGCCAACACCACCCAATCAAGAACTCTGCTCTATGAGAGTGTGAAGCTCTTTGAAAAGGTAGCTGGTAGCTTGGCATACAACAACCTACAGTCTGCCGTCAGCCAATATGTAGAGCTCAAGTACTATGCTGGTGCTGTGCAGCTCTGTCTTGTAGTGGCTCGCGAGAAGGACCGTGGCAACACTGCTCTTCTCTGGATCCAAGACGGCAAGCCGGCTGGCGACCCTCGCGCCGAGACTTTCGAGGAGCGCAAAAAGTGCTATGATATGATCCATGACGTTTTGCGTCATCTCGACCAGGCCTCGAGCAGGGAGCCGGAGTTGATAGACGGCAAACCTACGCTCATTGCGACGAAGAGAATGGAGGCCTATGACGTAGTGAACGGTTCCGACGATGAAGTCTTCCACTTTGATCTCTACGAGTGGTACATTGAGCAAGGCTGGACGGACCGCATACTCGCGATAGATTCGCCTCATGTCGTCACGTTCCTGGAACGTCTTGCCGGCACGAACGTTGAGCACGCCGACTTGCTGTGCCGCTTCTACACTAACCGCAGCCGCTTCTTCGACGCAGCCCAGGTGCAGGCCGGTCTGGCACAGTCCGAGTTCGCCATCAGCATCAAGGACCGCATCAAGTTGCTCAGTTTGGCCAAGGCCAATGCAAGCGTCACTACTGTTGGCGTAAGCAGACAGCAGCAGCAGATGCTAAACCACGAGGTTACTGATCTGCTTGATATTGCCAATATTCAAGATGATTTACTCGGACGTCTGCGTGCCGACGATCGCATTGATCCCCAGAGAAAGGATGAGATTGAGAAGGCTCTCGATGGAAGCATTCTGGACCTGTCTGAGGTAAGTTGGCCACCAGATGTGCCCTATACATGCGCTAACGGATCACAGCTGTTCAATAACTATGCAGACCAAGCAGGGTACTATGACCTGTGCCTCGTCATCTACCACACTGCCAACTACCGCAACCCGACGACCATCTCTTCGACGTGGAGCAACCTCATTCAGCAAACTCACGACGAAGTTGTCTCGCGCCTCGAGGACCTCAAGCCCGGCCAGGCCGAGCCGCCGCTGCCTTATGAGGCAGTCAGCAGCAAGATTCAAAATATTGCGCACTACACATCACTGGACAGCTTTGTCTTCCCGATCCAGACACTACTACCAGAGCTCTGCCGATATGCTGTCGCCTATCAACAAGACGCGACCATTGGCGCCGACCCGATGTGGCCAGTGCAGCTATTCCTGACCCTCGGTGTCTCGCACAACATGATTGTACAGGTGCTGGAGAACATTTTCGACACGCAAGACTATGGATTCTCCGGTATGGTGCGTAATCGCATCATCGAGATCATCGTCTTTGTGGTCAACGACTGGGCAGCCGAGGTCAGACGCCGCGGTGGACAGACTAACGGTGGCGCCATTGGCCCTACTGTCGGCGGGCTGCTCTCACGCTGCGAGTCTGCCCTTCCACCCGCAGGCCATGGCAACAACAATGGTGGCGCCGATCTTGCCGATATCAGACGCGTGCTCAAGACACTGCGGCGCGAAGTTGCTAGCCTGGTGGAACGCGCGTCTGCAGGTAGCCTGCGTTGGTAGGCAAAATTGATTAGTAGGCATGGGGACATTTACATGTGGAGGTGAAGGTTAATGGCATGAAGACTGGTAAACCATTTATTTTAACTTTTTTGTGTTCTATCAATTTTTTGGAATCATTCAAAGCAATTCACGAGGAAAAGAGACTTTTTTGTTGCCGCCAGTTTAATACTAGATTTGGCTGCCATGGTTGTGTTTTTTGGGTGTGGTTGCGCTGGCCTTTCTCGGAGGAAAGGTTCTTTGTAACCTAGATCATGTAGGTTGGTTTTTCTGGTACCTTTTTTTTATACAAATTTTATTTATTGGGATACTCTAGTTGAAAATGCAATCGCCATGATTTCAAGCATGTTTAACTTAGTTGAGCTTGGGAAACACCTTCTTGAAGGAAGGCTCCTCCGCCACACGCTTCCACCACTGTCGGATGCGTGGTCCAACGGCAAACCCGGGCACTGATTTCCCAATCACCGCCTCCAGCGTCGAAAAATCCTGCACCTTTTCAACATCCGAGTCCGCCGCGACCATGGCGTGCGACAGCCACGCAATCGCATGAAAGTCGGCCTCGCTCAGGACGTCGCCCGCGGCGTAGGGTAGGACGAGCAGCTCCTCGAGCTTGGTCACGCCCGCCGCGAACCCCTTGTACGCCTCGTCGCTCTGCTGGAAGAAGCTTTCGTCCGCGTGCCCCAGCGGCGTGGCATACTTTTCAAACACGGCGCCGTTTTCCGCCACCTTGGGCGCGTAAAAGGGGTGGTCCGGGTGCGCGGCGTGCTCGCGCACCAGGCGCTGCTGGCGGGCGTCGACGAACCCCTTGACCCAGCTGCGCTTCTTGGCGTCGAGCTCGGCGACGGAGCGCGCGTTGAAGAAGAGGATGTTGGTGCTGACCTGGTGCGACTGGACGAGGTCGATGACCTGCTGGGCCCGGGCCCTGGTGGCGTCGTCGTCGCGCGGCACAAGCGGCTGCGCGCCGGGGCGGAGGGAGTCGAGGTGGCGCAGGATGTCGATGCTGTCGGACAGCGGACCGGGCAGGGAGGGCGAGGTGAGGGACGGGACGGTGCCCCTGGGGTTGATCTTGAGGT
The DNA here is from genome assembly GCA_029218145.1 of Aphanocladium album. Classification (NCBI taxonomy): domain Eukaryota; kingdom Fungi; phylum Ascomycota; class Sordariomycetes; order Hypocreales; genus Aphanocladium; species Aphanocladium album. The sequence goes on from JARDXD010001269.1 coordinate 28,260, forward strand.
ACTCGGGGTCAAAGTTGTCGGCAGTGGCCACTGTGTACCCGTGTGTTAGATGCTTGGCGGGCTAAGGAATGG